>JAJTUV010003635.1:0-55088 GCA_021653895.1 Mastomys natalensis | reverse complement strand
TCATACCTGGTCAATGTTCTGGTGAATGCTCATTCAAGGTTAATGAACAATGCTGTACAGGACTCCAGTTGAATATATGTGACTTACAGCAGAAAAGGACTGTTGTGAAAGACTGTTTTGGATAGGACATTGCTGTTATATCTTTGAACCCTCATAATCAGTGGCTACTAAACAAGTCTTGCAAAAGATTAGATCCTTTGACACACAACTGTCAATGGAGGAGGGAATATGAGGTCCCCTCCCTTTCTTAGGAGGTATTAAGAGTAAACTCAGGGCTGAAACCAGCCAAGTACAAAGAAAAAGAATTATACGAAGAATCAACAAAACCAGGAGCTGGTTCTTTGAGAAAATCAACAAGAAAGATAAATCCTTAGCCAGAATAACCAGAGGGCACAGAGACAGTATCCAAATTAATAAAATCAAAACGGAAAAGGGAGATGTAACTACAGAAACCAAGGAAATCCAAAAAGTCATCATATCTTCTACAAAAGCCTATACTTAAAAAAACTAGAAAAATCTGGATGAAATGGACAATTTTCTAGACAGATACCATACACAAAAGTTAAATCAGGATAAGATAAATGATCTAAAGAGTCCTATAAAACCTAAAGTATTAAGAACAGTCATTAAAAGTCTCACTATCAAAAATGCCCAGGACCAGAAAGATTTTAGTACAGAATTCTATGAGACCTTCAAAGAAGACCTAATAACAATTCTCTTCAAACTATTTCACAAAACAAAACAGAAAGAACACTACCCAGTTTGTTTTATGGAAGCCACAATTATGCTCATGCCTAAACCATACAAAGACCTAACAAAGAAAGAGAATTTCAGACCCTTATAAATATTAATGAAAATACTCAATAAAATTCTCACAAACAAAGTCAAAGAACACATGCAAACAATAATCGATCATGATGAAGAAGGCTTTATCCCAGGAATGCAGAGATTGCTCAATATTTTGAAATCCATCAACATAACCCACTATATAAGCAAACTCAAAAAAAAAAAAAAAAAAAAAACCACATGATCATCTCATTAGATGCTGAGAAACCATTTGACAAAATTCAACACCCCTTTATGTTATAAGGCTTGGAAAGATCAGGAATTCAAGGCACATATCTAAACACAGTAAAAACAATCAAACTAAATGGAGGAAAACTTGAAGCAATCCCATTAAAATCAGGGTCTAGAAAAGGGTACACACTCTCTCCTTACCTATTGAATATAGTACTCAATATACTAGCCAGAGCAATTAGACATAAAAAGGAGGTCAAAGGGATAAAAATTGGAAAGGAAGAAGTCAATATATATATATATTTGCAAATGATTTGATAGTATACCTAAGTGACCTCAAAACTTTCTCCAGAGACATCTTAAACCAGATAAACAACTTTAACAAGTGACTGGATATAAAATTAAACTCAAACAAGTCAGTAGCCTTCCTCTACTCAAAGGATTAACAAGCTGAAAAAAAATTAGAGATATGACAACTCTCACAAATAGTCACACATAGTATAAAATACCTTGGTGTGAATCTAACCAAGCAAGTGAAAGATCTGTATGACAAGAACTTCAAGTCTCTGAAGAAAGAAATCAAAGAAGATCTCAAAAGATGGAAAAGCTCTCCCATGCTCATTGCATGCTGATTGGCAGGATTAATACAGTAAAAATGGCCATCCTGCTGAAATCAGTCTACAGATTGAATGCAAGCCCCTTGAAAATATCAACTCAATTCTTCATAGAGTTACAAAGAGCAATTTACAAATTCATTTGGAATAAGAAAAATTCCAGGAAAATTCCAGATAGTAAAAACTATTCTCAACAATAAAAGAACTTCTGGAGGAATCACCATCCCTGTCCTCAAGCTGTAGTACAGAGCAATATCGGAAAAAAAAAAAAAACTGCACAGTATTGGTACAGATCAATGGAATAGAATTGAAGGCCCAGAAATGAACCCACACACCTATGGTCACTTGATCTTTGACAAAGGAGCTAAAACTGTCCAGTGGAAAAAGGACATCATTTTCAACAAATGGTGCTGGTTCAACTGGAGGTCAACATGTAGAAGAATGCAAATCCATCCATTCTTATCTCCTTGTACAAAGCTCAAGTCCAAGTGGGATCAAGGACATCCACATAAAATCAGATGCACTGAAACTAATGGAAGAGAAAATCAGGAAGAGATTTGAATACATGAACATAGGAGAAAAGTTCCTGAATAGAACACTAGTGGCTTATACTCTAAGATCAAGAATTGACAAGTGGGACCTCATAAAATTTCAAAGCTTCTGAAAGGCAAAGGACACTGTCAACAGGCAAAACAGTAACCAACAGATGTGGAAAAGATCTTTACCAATGTTACATCCAATAGAAGAGTAATATCCAATATATACAAAGAACTAAAGAAATTATACAGCAGATGATCAAATAACCCTGTTAAAAATGGGGTACAGACCTAAACAAATAATTCTCAACTGAGGAAAATTGAATGGTCGACAACCACCTAAGGAAATATTCAACATTCTTAGTCATCAGGGAAATGCAAATCAACACAACCCTAAAAATACACCTTACACCAGTCATAATGGTTAAGATCAAATACTCTGGTCATAGCTGAGTCTGTCAAGAATTGGAGAATAAAGAACACTCCTCCAGTATTGTTGGGATTGTAAGCTGGTTCTGAAGGCTTTGGATCAGGTAATTCTTTGATATAAAAAGAGATATATAACCTTTTGATACTTAAAGATGAGAAACACGGTAAATATTTTCTGGTCTTTATATGATGATATTTCTAATGGTTTGACAGGAATCAATTTAGGGAAAATAGACATCTTATTATTTTTCAGTATTGAAATATTTATTCTCTTGATTTACTGTGTCTTACAAAGGGTCCTAGATAAAAAATTCCTTGCCTTAGAAAAAAGATTACAAGTAACACTAGAACTAAAGGTTCAGGATTTAATTAGTCAAAATAAGCAACAGCAAGGAGATAGAGATAAGATTTAGAGACAAGGTCTAGAAGATAATTTACTAAAGCTAGCAAATCAAAATAAGGCAGATGCTGTAATATTTAAAAAATAAATTAATAATATTTAAAAAAATAAAAGGAGAAAGAAAGAAAGCGAGCCAGGCAGTGGTGGCACACACCTTTAATCCCAGCACTTGGGAGGCAGAGGTGGCACATGCCTTTAATCCCAGCACTTGAGAGGCAGAGGCAGGCAAAGCCTTTAATTCCAGCACTTGGGAGCAGAGACAGGCGGATTTCTGAGTTTAAGGCCAGCCTGGTTTATAGAGTTAGTTCCAGGATTGTCCAAGCTATATAGAGAAACCCTGTCTCAAAAAACAAAACAAGTTGCTTTTTGTTAGGAAAAGAAGAAAGTAGCAGACTCTAGATTAGAGAGTACAGTGTCTGTGAACTATAATTGAGATTATTTGGAAAAATTTATAAATAGATTTGTCCGAATCAGGTGGGGATTATCGCCTGTGGTTTCGAACTTAGATAGGGAAAATTGTCACTGACTCTAGAGTACAGAGTACAGTGTATAAATAAAACTGTTCTAGGCAGAGGACTGAACAGAAAGATAGTGTAAATCAGATGAATTCAGATGATATAAAGTTATATTGCCTCACAGGATACTCTGGTTCTGTCTAATGTGGGCCCCACACGAATTCTGGGTTCTTTTCCTGCTTGGCAAAATAGGGAAAGCCTAAGAATAAGCATATACTGTACTTTAGTTGAGATAGGGAAAATTGTCACTGACTCTAGAGTAGAGAGTACAGTGTATAAATAGAGACTGTTCTGGCAGAGAGCCAAACAGAAAGATAGTGTAAATTAGGTGTATTCAGATGATATAAAGTTATACTGCCTCACAGGAGACTCAGGTTCTGTTTAACATGGGCCCTATGGGAATTCTGGGTTCATTTCCTGCTTGGCAAATAAGGAAGGCCTAAGAATAGGCACATACAGTATTTTAGTTATTAACTTGATTTTATTTTCAAGATGGGTGATGTATATATGATGATGTTTATGTCTCTTATATGGAGACAGCTCTGGAAATGGCTGGGACTAAAATGTCTATATAAAGCCAAGAATATTTATTGGGTACTAATTTCTAATTACTTGTTAATATAGGCCATCCTTTATGAGGACATGTAGACAAAGTTATATTACAGTTTGATTAAGTGATCAAACTAACCTGAAGAAAGGCAATCATCTTTCTTTATTGACCCTCATTGATAAAGCTGTGTACCCTGCAGAACTAACTGCTGCTTTTAAGTTTTATATATTGAAGGATGAAAGAAGGGAAAGACAGCCTGAAAAAGATTCATACTCGGGGATGCTGAGACCTACTATTCCAGCTTCGTGCTTGATTCTACTGCAACTACATCAAAGCTACTTCTTTGTCAAAGCTGCAACTACGTTAAGGGCTTGCTTCCAGAACTTCGCCAGAACAGCTGGCTTGCCTGTCCAGCCTTTCTGACTGTCACAGTCACAACGTTAGCTAAGCAATGAACTCTCTCAGCACATAGTGACTGCAAGGAAAATGATGCCCACTAGCTCTCCTTTAACTAAGCCAATTTTCCTATTTCCCTTTGGGCCCCCAGATGGGAATTCTATGCCCAAATTCAGCTTGAAGAAGTTAATGTAGAGTTGGAGCCCCTATTCCCTGGCTTGGGGACTGAGGTGGTTAATATTAGGCTATCCTTCTAGGGAAAAGTAATGCTTTTATTGGAACAGGGAGGAATAGTTAGAATTATTTCTACATTGGTAGAAATCTCCATAATTGATACAAAGTTGAGGTTATAATCTCTTACATTGATATAGAATTTATTTGTACAAATTTAAAGTTTTCATTGATATGAGTTTCTTATTGATATAAAGTGAGATTAATATTGTTACATTCTTAGGCATTGTGCCTATATAACACATTTAGGAATACAAAGCTTAGACCCAGTCCTTCTTTAACTTTTTTAAACTGATTTGAAATGGTTGGCCTGTGAGCTAAGGGCCTGCAGCAATTGCATGGCTCTGAGTTCATTGTTAGGATGTTTTCTAGATTTTAATTAGAAATAGCAGAAAGGAGTTAATGGACAACAGTCCAGATTGCTTTACATAGATAGTTGGTTTTCAAAAACGTAAGAAGTCCTACAGAATTGATGTTATAAGCATTCCTGTATAAACATTCATTTTATTAGAGACCTGTCTGCTCCTGACAGCTTCCCTGTCTTGGATTCTAAGAAGAAATTGAGCATCTTTGGAGTTACTCCAGTTGTGGTGACAGAGCCACTAGGCAAGAATTGCCCCTTTTCATCTACAGACAAAATTGTGTCCAGAAAAGGACACACTTGCAGAAAAGACAACTGAATATATCTGCCAAGACAGAGTAATCAGCCCTTAAAAATTCTGCATTTATAGGTCTGTCAGATGATCCTGGGCCAGAAGCTGAAGACCAGATGCTCCAACGTTTTGAAGAAAGGAACTCTCCAAGTGTTCAGCGGTCTATATAAATTAGCTAAGTTTTGGAAGCCATGCTTTGTGCTTCCTATATCTTCAGTTAATTCAGTCATTCTGGATTTCTGATGGGGTTGAAGACTTATAGTCTCACAGTCAATGCAGGCTATTTACTTTGAGAGGATAGTTATCAGATGGCATTCATTTTAAAGACAGGACATAAGCCAGGTTTAGAATTAAGCCTTTTTAGTTAAGAGAGATAGCAGAGGTTGTATTTAGTTAACAAAAATGATAGACTAGATATTAGGTCTGTCTTGCACTTTAACAACTACAACAAGGTAATATAGTTTGTGCTCAATATATCTGAGAGAAAAGAGTCTTTTAATTGAACAAAAAGGGGAAATGTTGTGGATAGCCCCAGCCTTGTATTTTGATCCTAGTTCCCAGTGGATAGCCCCAGGCTTGTATTTTGATCCTAGTTCCACCCTTCTGGGAGGGGCTGCAGAGGATGATTGAATCTGTACACAGACGACATCTTGTAAACCTTCTGTCCAATTAAAACCTGTAAAATGAAGAACTAGAGCCAGAGATTGGGCAATAGAAGGGGAGGCAGAGAAAAAGGCTTAGGGGAGGAGAGAGTGAGAGGAATTCAATATAAGAGGCAGAGCAGAAGGAGAAGAGAGGAAAGTCACCGGGGGAGCAGAAGCAGAAGAAGCAGAGGAGAAGCAGGAGGAAGCAGAGCAGAAGGAAGCTAGTGGTAGAAGGAAGCCGATAACAGGGAAGCCGGAGCTCAGAGGACAAGCACAAGGCCTGGATGAACTGCAAGTTATAAGGGATCTCATAGCCCAGGATTAGAGTAGTGTAGTAGTAATCTACCCAATCTAGGCATGTTATTTATACCATAATTATTGAGTTGTGTTGTCCTTTTATTGGTCTCATTCGGGTAGGAGATTTACCACAGCAAATTTGGGATTAAATAATCACTTCTACTACAGGTACAACTGCTGTGGAAAGCATTATGGTAGTTCCTTGGAAAATTGGACATAGTGTTACCTGAGGACATAGCTATACCACCCCAGGGCAGATTCCCAAAAGATGCTCCAACATGTAAAAGGTCATATGTTTCCCTATGTTCATAGCAGCCATATTTGTAATAGTCAGAACTTGGAAAGAACCCATATGTCCTTCTACAGAGTAATGGATACAGAAAATGTAGTACATTTATACAATGGAGTACTACTCTTTGAGAAAGCATACTAATAAGCAAATTAGGGAGAAAATGTTTATTTTAGCTCACAATCCCTAGTTACAGTCTGTATCACATCTAGTCATGAGCAAAGAGAATGAATATTTGCATCCTTAGTACTCAGCTAGTTGTTGGTACTCTTACAAAGTACAGGACCCCAAATCAGAAAATGGTTTCAACAACATTCATTCTGAGTCTTGTGACATCAATCTATATAATCAAGACAAATCCCCACAGAAGTTACCAGAGACTAACTGATTTAGACAATCTTTCACCAAGACTCTAGGTGATTCCAGATATGCCCACTTGACAAGTAGAATTAACCATTAAGATTGATGAAATCAATCAGCAACTCCGAACATCAAGCCTGAAAACTTTTTTATCATGAGATCTCAAACAGTGAAAAGAGAGAACTAAGTCACCCAAATTGCCCTACCTCACTTCTTTCTGTACACTCTGGTACTCATGTGCCCACAGGCACACACACACCTCACACACACACACATTCACACACACACACACGCACTAAATAAGTTTAAAGCATAATTTAAAAATCTTAAAATCATACTAGGTCATATGCATTCTCTTTATTTCAGTCTTAGGATCTGCTAACTCCTCTCCTAACATGATAGTATATATCATAACTTCAAGCTGCATACCTCCTAGTCCCTCCCTCTCCAATATTACTGAGTACAATGAGCTTACTGGAATTCACTAAGGAGGAAATGGTAAGGTAATGAATATAAAACTCTTCTAAAATGTTGGGAAACTAACAGTTCAACATACATATAAGATACTGAATAGTATGCTGAGGGAGTTGTGTAAAATTTTAAATGATATTTTAATAATATACAGTAAGCATATGCCTGTATACTTTTCATTATCAATCCACACATAGTTAGAACTAGAAAATAGCTTTAGTGAGGTAACTCAGACCCAAAAGTATATGCATGGTATGTACTCACTAATAAGTGAATATTAGTCAAAAAAAAAGTACAAAATACCCAAGATACAGTCCACAGAACTCAAAAAGTTTAACAAGCCAAAGGACCCAAGTGAAGATGCCTCAATTCCACTTGGAAGGGAGACAAAAGCAATCACCGGATGGAGGAGGAAGGAGAGATGTGGGTGAGAAAAAGGACACAGAGGAGAAGAGAACATGATTGGGTATTAGATGAGGAACAAGGCATGAAGCCCTGAGGGCCAGCAGAAAGAATAGAAACAGGCAACCTCAGAAGGTAGGTGGGGGGCGGCAGGTGTCAAGAATGTACTAGAGACTTGGGAGGTGAGGGACTCTCAGGACTCAAAGGGAGGGACCTTAGATGAAATGCCCTACAGTGGGGAGGGGAAACTTGTGAAGCTCACCTCCAGCAGAAAGACAGGGCATCAAGTGAGAGAGGGAGTTAGCATCCCAGAGTCAAAAACTCTGACCCATAAGCATTCCTGTCTGAAAGAAAAGCACGAACCAAAATGGATAAAAGCCTGAGGAAAAGGAGGTACATGACAGGGCCAAAAGTGGGATCCAGCTCAAAGGGGAGGCTCCAAGGCCTTGATATTATTATGGAGGCTAAGGAGTGCTCACCAATATGTTGTGGCTGCCCCAAGAAAGATACAATAAGCAGCTGAAAGAATCAGATGCATATATTTACATCCAACCAATGCTGACCCCTGGGGTTGAATTAGGGAAAGGATAGATGTTGTGGATAGCCTCAGCCTTGTATTTTGATCCTAGTTCCCAGTGGATAGCCCCAGCCTTGTATTTTGATGCTAGTTTCACTTTCCTAGGAGGGGCTGCAGAGGATGATTGAATCTGTACACAGGTGACATATTGTAAACCTTCTGTCCAATTAAAACCTGTAAAATAAAGGCTAGAGCTAGAGATTGGGCAGTAGAAGGGGAGGCAGAGAAAAAGGCTTAGGGGAGGGAGAGGAGAGAGAGGGAATTCAATATAAAAGGTAAAGCAGAAGGAGAAGGAAGTCGACAGGAGAAGGAAGTCGATGGAGGAAGGTGAAGGAGTAGGAAGCCTATGACGGAGGTGCAGGAGTTGGAAGGACAAGCACTCAGCCTGGATAAACCGCAAGTTATAAGGGATCTCATAGCTGGGGAATAGAGTAGTGTTATGATAAATCTGTCCAATCTAGGTTTGCAATTTATACCCATAATTATTGAGTTGTGTTTTCCTTGACTGGTCTTACTTGGGTTGGAGATTTACAACAATAGCTAGAAGAAACTGAGGAGGAGGATGACCCTGTAAAGACCACCTTACACAGATTAGCTAATATTCTGCCAAATCTTGTTCTTTCCCAGCCACATCTGAACCATGCAACCCTGGCCAATTTTGGCTTGGCCCAGAAATTACAATCTTAAGTATACATTAAGGGTTTATTTCTTACAACTTAATTTCTTTGTTCTCAATTGTAAGGAGGACCAACAATCTCAATTAATCTAGAAGCCCAAGATCTCTCAGACACTGGACTACCAACCAGGCAGCACACACCACAACATATTTTGCTATTCTAACCTGGGGTATATATGAACATCTCAAAGGCACATCCCTTCATTTCTCTCAATAATCATTAACACTTCAGAATGGGAATGTTCATAAAAGACAATTTGTATTTGAATTTAAAGCAATTTTCACACTTGATTTGTAGCAGCACGACCAGCAATTGTTTGGGATGTTTGAAATCCAGAAATATCACCAAGGTATCAAGAATTATGATGGGTTTGTATGCATAGAACCCTTGAACAATTAGAATGCTTCACAAATTTTTGAATGAAATAAACAAAAAACATGGATTTCTTGTGAGCTGAGTGCTTGCTTTGTATGTTATGCCAATCTGCATCAAATTGTGGGACTCACTCAAATTAACACTGATAACAAAAAACTATGAAAATGCCTGTTTATGAATCTGCTTTCAGCCATTACTGGAAATACAACATTTGTGTAAAGACACAGTAAATAGTATATGAATGAAATGTTTGGGCTGGGTAAGGTAGCTGAGGTGGTAGGTTACTTGCTATGCAAACACAAGGACCTAAGCTTGACCTACAGTATGTGTGTAAATGCTGGTATGAATCCAATACTGAGGAAACAGAGACAGGCAGAATCCCTCTGGCTCAATAACTTGGTGAGTTCAAGTCAGTTAGAGAACCTGTCTCAAAAAAAAAAAAAAAAAGTGTAGAAAAATTTAAGAACACGACTGAACATTTTATTCTATCTCCCAACACACAGATATCAACTTTTTAATGAGAAATTATAATCTTCAATATGTAATTAGAGAATGGTGAAATGTAGTCTTTGATGCCCATGTTAATTCATTTTTCAATCCTTTTCCCTTATATGCCACTCAGTTAAAAAGCATTGCCTCTATTCCAAGTGTTAATGTATTATGTATATATGTAAATGAATATTGTTAATTTTTCAGGGTGATTTTCCCCTGAGACCTTTCATTTGATTTTGAAATGAATGAGGTGCATGACAGTCTTTCATTATAAAAATTCCCTAGGAGGGTACTTTGAGTTGATGAGTAAATTGTGAATGTTTTTTTGATTTTCTCTTTATGACTCTACTGAAGGATGTATTGATTTTCTCATGGCAACAGAGATGGAGAAAACTTAATTCCAAAGTATCTGGCATCAAACTCCTCTTATCTCCATCCTCAGAAAGAAGGGGAGCAGACATTTTGAACATATGTGTCTAGTTAGAGTTGTTTCTCCAAACCCAGAGTTTCAGAGTATACTAACAGTACTTGGGATAGACAGTAAGTAAGTAAACTAAGGTACTTCATACCAAACTATTTAAACTATTTTTGTATCATAATATATTTGCTCATTCTTATATTTAATAAATTGTATTACATTAAAATTTGATCTTTTAAATTACCTTTTTGTTTTATATTTTTTCCCTTTTATTATTGGACATTTTATTTACATTTCAGATGTTATCCTATTACCCAATACTCCCCCCAACTAGGAAACCCTTATCCCATTGCCCATCCTCCTGCTTCATTGAGGATGTGACCCTACCTACCCCTTGCTCTTACCTCCCCACCATCAGATTCTCCCAAACTGAATATCCAGGCTTTATGGGACAAAAAATCTCCTCTGCCACCTATGCCCAACAAGGCTATCCTCCCCTACATAAATAGCTGGAGCTATGGGCCCCTCTCTATGTGCTCCCAGACTGGTGGTTTAGATCCTGGGAACTCTGGTTGGTTGGTATTGTTGCTCTCCTCATGAGGCCTCAAACTCTTTCAGCTTCTTCAGCTCCTTCTCTCTAACTCCTCTATTGGGAAATGCTTGATCAGTTTAATGGTTAACTGTGAGCATCCACCTCTAAATATGTCAGACTCTGGCAGATCTCTAAGGACACAGCTATATCAGGCTCCTGTCAGCACACACTTCCTGACATCCACATCACTGTCTACCTTTGATGACTGCACATGGGATGGATACCCAGGTGGAATGGTCTCCAGATAGCGCCACCTTCAATTTCTGTCCCACACTATGTCTCAATATTTGCTTCCTTGAGTATTTTGTTACTCCTTCTAAGAAGGACCAAAGCACTCACACTTGGTCTTCCTACTTCATGAGCTTCATGTGGTCTGTGAGTTGAATATTGGTGTGAATCTAACCAAGCAAGTGAAAGATCTGTATGACAAGAACTTCAAGTCTCTAAAGAAAGAAATTGAAGATCTCAGAAGATGGAAAGCTCTCCCATGCTCACGGATTGGCAGGATTAATATAGAAAAAAATGGCCATCTTCCAAAAGCAATCTACAGATTCAATGAAATCCCCATTAAAATACTAACTCAATTCTTTACAGAACTAAAAAGAGAAATTCTCAAATTTATTTGGAACAACAAAAAACCCAGGATAGCGAAAACTATTCTCAAAAATAAAAGAATATCTGGAGGAATTGCCGTCCCTGACCTCAAACTGTACTACAGAGCAATAGTGATAAAAACTTCATGGTATTGGTACAGAGACAAGCAGGAAGATCAATGGAATAGAATTGAAGGCCCAGAAATGAACCCATACACCTATGGTCACTTGATCTTTGACAAAGGAGCTAAAACTGTCCCGTGGAAAAGGATAGCATTTTCAATAAATGGTGCTGGTTCAACTGGAGGTCAGCATGTAGGAGAATGCAAATCCATCCATTTTTATCTCCTTGTACAAAGCTCAAGTCCAAGTGGGATCAATGACATTCACATAAAATCAGATACACTGAAACTAATGGAAGGGAAAATCAGGAAGAGATTTGAATACATGGACATAGGAGAAAAGTTCCTGAATAGAACACTAATGGCTTATGCTTTAAGATCAAGGATTGACAACTGGGACCTCATAAAATTACAAAGCTTCTGTAAGGCATAGGATACTGTTAATAGGACAAAATGGCAAACAACAGATTGGGAAAACATTTTTACCAATTCCATATCCGATAGAGGGCTAATATCCAATATCTACAAAGAACTCAAGAAGTTAGACTACAGACAACCAAATAACCCTATTAAAAAATGGGATACGGAGCTAAAACAAAGAATTCTCAACTGAGGAAACTAAAGTGTCTGAGAAGCATCTAAAGAAGTGTTCAGTATCTTTAGTTATCAAGGAAACACAAATCAAAACAACCCTGAGATTCCACCTCACACCAGTCAGAATGGCCAAGATCAAAAACTAAAGTGATAGTAGATCCTGGAGAGTATGTGGAGAAAGAGGAGCACTCCTCCATTGTTGTGGGATTGCAAAATGGTGCAACCACTTTAGAAATCTGCCTGGTGGTTCCTCAGAAATTTGGACATAGTATTACATGAGGACTCAGCTATACCATTCCTGGGCATATACCCAGAAGACGTTCCAACATATAACAAGGTCATATGCTCCCCTATGGTCATAGCAGCCTTATTTATAATAGCCAGAAGCTGGAAAGAACTCAGATGTCCTTCAACAGAGGAATGGATACAAAAAAAAATGTGGTACATTTATACAATGGAGTATTACTCAGCTATTAAAATCAATGAATTCGATAAATTCTTAGGTAAAAGGATGGAACTAGAAAATATAATCCTGAGTGAGGTAATTCAATCACAGAGGAACACACATGGTATTCACTCACTTATAATTGGATATTAGCCCAGAAGCTCGCAATAACGAAGATCAACTCATAGACCACATGAAGCTATAAATTATCTTAATATATTATACACAAAATATTTGCCATCTGTTTTACATGTGTTTATATTATTGTGAAAGGCACACATGCAACTCTGAGAAGACAACTTTTTTTTCTTTGTGTGTGTGTGTGTGGTCATGTACACATGTTATATACATGCAGCAATTATTAATGGAGAGGCCAGGTTGAGATGATAAATATCTTCTTTTTTTTTCTTCCTAACACTTTTTTATTAAATATTTTCTTTATTTATTTTTCAAATATTATCCCCTTTCCTCGTTTCATTCCCCCTGCCCCAGGTATCCCACATCCTATTCTCCGTCTCCTTGCTTCTATGCAGGTGTTACCCCATCCAACCACTCCTGCCTCCCCACTCTGGCCTCCCCCTACAATGGGAATCAAGCCTTCACAGCTCCAAGGTCCTGCAATTGATGCTCCACAAGGCCATTGTCTGCTACATATGCAATTGGAGACATGGGTTCCTCCATGCATACTGAACTTTTATGAGGTGGCTTTCTCCTTCTGAAATGTCAGTCAAGAGGATTGAGCTAGGCTCTCAGATTTAGAGGCAAGAACATTTACTGACTTCAGATCTAGCCACACTTAATAATGGGTATTACTCTGCAGTTTTCATGTGAGTATATGATATTTTAACATAGTAACCTCAATTACTCTCTATTGATCCCTTCCCAGTCCTGATAACATTATTTTATTACAGTTAGTCCCTCTCCTGTTTCCTGTCTGTTGACTTTGGTGAACCAGTGAATTTAATTATGATTGCCTACAGGGGAATAGATGAGACATTATTAAAGTTGAGAGGATGATTATGGAGAAATTACAGTACTGTAGAAAAGTATCCCATTTCATAATAGACTATGAACTACTTGTAGATGTTCAAGTGGGTCTGTAGGCTTGAGATCCCCTGTCTTGGAAGTTTATGAGCCCAGTCTCAGCAGGTATCTGTTACTACATAGCTTTAGAGTTCAAGAGTAGAGTGTGTCACTGCAAGACTAGACTGACAAGATTGAAATCTTGACAAATTCCAAAGGCAAGAGATGATTAAAACCACTTTGAAGTTTAATTTCTCACAAGGTACAACTTCTTTCCAAAATAACTCAGAATAGTCACCCAGGATCTGTATTTCTTACAGCATCTTTCATACACAAATTATTCTTTCAAATATCAGAATAATTTGCTGTTGTTATCTCCTTGAATTAATTTTCCATGGTTCTCTTGGCAGAGTTCTTAGCATCATGTTTTGAGGAAATGTACATTCTTCTTATTAACTCTGAAGTAATATCATCTTCCTATGTTGACCATACTTCATATAACTCCTCACTCCTGCACATTTCCAAGCTGGATTGGAGTCAGTGCTCTTCCCCCATTATGGTAGCTTCATCCAATCTAGTTCTTCACTTGAAACTTTGTTGATGGACAGTTATCTACAATTCAAACTTTTGGATTAAGATTCATAATACTTCTGCTTCTGCCATATTTTAGATTAGCATAGTAAAAGCTACCAGCACATGTGGCTCAGACATGCACAGATATGGCATTTCAGATTATTATCAATAGTTCTCTGTGTGGAATTCAGTGTGTTACTCATGACTCATTTTAATCTTGCTAGAATTTCAAATTCCTAGCACAGAAACTTGTGTTTTAAAAGTCTCTGGATGATTCTGATATACAATAAACAGCAAAATCTGAATTTTTGGAATTCCCTACTTTAGTTCATATATCAGCTAAGTCTGAAACTGCATTTAAATTTTATTCTCTACTCACAGTTTTCTCTCAAACCAACTAAGCAGGCTATGGTGTGGTTAAAACTACAGATTTGTTTATCCTAGAATAGAGGGCTAGATAAGCAAGAACGTGCTTGAATTTCAATTACAAGGACCTCAGTTTGATCCTAAGAGCACATATAAAAGCCTGACATAGTGACATGAACATAGAGATAGTGAGATGAGAAGTGGTGATAAATAGGTCCTGAAATTTCCTGGCTATTTAGTAGCAACACTTCAGGCTGATGAAAGACACTGTTTCAAACTGAAAGTAGAAGGTTTCTGAGGAATCTCACCCCAGGTTGTCCTCTAATCTCCACTACTATATACAGACACATATGCTTTCATCACATGTATGTATCCCACAAGAATACACAAACATATACATAAGTACATGCACACAATGCTATAGACTTTGATGAGTTTAAGTTGACCCTATTAGTTTATTTGTCTCTTTTATCAGAATTAGTTCTTTAAGATAAGTGGTACAATATGCATCTACATGTCAACATTTCTGCAGACATATAAACAAATAGGAAAATAAACACAAAATTACATGTACACATTTCAATAGACATAAAAACAAGGATATATATATATATATATAGAAATGTACACCTTTACACAGATATATAACTAGTGGGAGACATAAATATGAAAAATCATTTTGTACGTGGTGGCAATTTCATACTTCTCTTACAAAAGGTAATCATTTTAAATGCCATTATTTTGACAAATGTTGATATACAAATATGCCTATTTGTAGACATTGATATAATCTCTGAGCTTTAATCTTTCTCTTGTTTACAGTGTTGTGTGTTCGTAATAGCATATTAGGAGCAATAGAAAGAAAGATTCCCTATGAACACTTCCATACCAGTGCTATGAACATCAGGAGAAAATTTGATCAATGAGAAGTACTCATTAAAAGAATTTCTTTTTTTTCTAGAGAATCTAGGTCTGTTTATTTCTTTTTTTAAAAAAAATGGATATTTATTTACATTTCAGATGTTATCCCCTTATCCCATTTCCCCCCGCCCACCCAGGAACCCCCTATCTCAGGCCCCCCTCCTTCTGCTTCTATAAGGATGTGCCCCCACCTACCTCCCCACTCCCACCTCCCCACCCTCGAATTCCCCACACATGGCATCCAGCCTTCATGGGACCAAGGATCTACTCTTCCACCTATACCTGACAGGACCACCCTCCCTTACATATAGAGCTGGAGCCATGGTAAGAAATTTCCTTAAAAGAAGTATTCCTTAAAGAACTTCACTCCTCCAAAGCAGTGTTTTGCTCATCCAAACTATAATTTGTACAATTACTGTGGTCCAGGGTTCAGAAAATTAAGAGCTGCAATTTTAGAGTTGCATCGTACCTGTTCTATAGGATCCAGATATACCAGTACAAATTGAAAGAGGTGACCTGGAATGGAATTCAATACAATAAATTAGAAGACAAGGATGGGGCTCACTCATGGAGATACATAGAAGACAGTAACCAAATTTCAACAAATGTTAATCAGGCTGTATTTAAAGAAGGATCAAATCAGCAACCTAAGAAGTAGACTGAGGATTATAGGATAATCCAGACCAGACTATATATCTATTCTCCTCTTTATAAACTAAAAACAAAATTCTTCTCTGTTTACATGGAATTACTCTTAGGCTTTCTCTCCTTCTCTGGGCAATATAGAGACTCTTGCTGTTAGTTTTTGAGCAAAGCAAGTAGTCTCTGATATTTATACCTTTAGATTTTAACTTTGTCAGGTGAGCACAGGAAAGACTTATTTCCAGATTAATGTCATTTTATCCCCTCCATAATTTAGTTTGCTTGAATAAATACAAATGAAATATTCAGTGAAATCACTATAGCTACAGATATCTGCTTCAATATTCACTTTATTATAATATTTACTTTAAGGCTTAGAGGACTAAAGAATGCATTATCAAGGAATTGTATGCTATTGAGCAGAATCCATTTGTGTCTTACTACACTCCTAACATTTCTACACATTAAGAATATATTTTATTAAATTATAATTGTATCATTTGTTTGGTTTACTTTTCCCAGAAGAAACATAGACTATATTAGCAATAAGGTTTCTAATAAAATGAATCATTAGTATATTGACTCATTGATCCTTCATTAGTAATGCATACATTAGCAACTACTTGACTGTTAGTCAATGTATTGAAAGCTGGGTCATCAAAGATAAAATGTTACTATTTCTAATTTTGTACACTCCAAATTATTGAGACATTATGTGTGAAGGCAATTATACAATAGAATTTGTTAACTTGGTAGAAACTGTGAGGCACAGTGGTAAAAAATAAACAATTACAGAAGCCTTAGAATATACCAGGGAAGAACGAGGAAAAGATATTAATGGAAATTCAGTACTTAGCTGATAAATACTTTCAACTTGGTAATATGTTAGACAAACAAGGCAAGAACAATGATCCTGGCCTAAGAAAGAGTGACTCCCAAGCTTGGCAGCTGTCCATCCACAAACAAGAGCCCAGGCTAATTTATTCTACCTCAAAATATGCATGCATATTTCTATGTCTAGGTAGGTATGTGAGGGCCAGAAGGGAGAGGACATTGGATTCCCTTGAGATGGATTTCCAGGCAGTTATAAACTGCCCTCTGAAAGATATTGACAGCTGCTTCCTGGAAGGAGATGTACCAGATGAATTCAGAGTAGGCAGCCTGCTTGGTAAAGTTGATGGTGTAGATACACCCTTTTTCATTTCTACTTTGGCTAAGAATTTGTGAGGATGGTAGACAGTTTGAATTGTCAAGGGCACAATGAAGAACCACTTAGGATAGCGATCTCAACTAGGGATTATCTAAAGTAAATTATATTGTGGCCACAATTATTGGAAATTGACTTTATTGCATTAATTGACATTTAAAAGTAGCAGCCTGTAAGTAAGCAACATCATTCTTGGGTTATGGACTCTGGACAGTGTGGAAAAAAAAAAGATAAGCTCTAAGCATTTATGCATTTAATACTTTCTGCTCATTACGATGAATGTGACCAGCTACTTCAGGGTACTGCTCCTGTCACTTCCATACTATACTGTGAATTAAAATAAGTTCTTTTATTTTATGTTGCATTTGATCAGAGTATTTTCTCACAGCAACGAAAAAGAAATGTAAGACAATGGGCTAGAGGCCTTAGGGCATTGTTTTGGAAAACATTTAAAATGCATACAATTGTTTTAGCCACACAACCTCAAGCTGCTAGAAGCCCTGTAACATTATTGTTTTCTGGTACAGAGGCTTGGATAAGGTCATAATATTTTAAAATACAACCAACTTAGCATCTATTAGTAATAGAATTGACTGTCTCTTCATGATGAAATGAAATCTACTTTGGGTAATTTTGGTAACGGAATGCAGAGGCTTGTACATTCAAGGCAAGCTCTCTACTAAACTTCTCTTAGGATCAATAAATCAACTGCAACTCGTATGAAAACACCAAAAACAATGCACTGGTAGAAAAATTAGACATCAGACTATGACCCTAATGCTTCTATCCCCAAAAAGCAGGGGTCAAGAGAAGCAATTATTCAAAAATAAAAAAAAAAAAAACAAGTACATAAAACAAGTAAATACATCCCTCAAAACAAAACAAAAAAGCCTGTAGATATAGTCCTCTGTGGAGGGGGCTTGCTGCTAGTCACTTGCTGTCTTGGTCTAAAAGATCTTCTCAAACTTGTATGTGAAAGGTTATTTCTCTGCCCCAGTGAAATGAACCAATTCAAGCCAGATTTGATTATATTAAAGGCAGACTTATTGGAAAGCTGCTCTTGGGCAGTCAAGTTCATTGGGTCCAATGGTTTAGGCCAAGGGAGTCACCAAAGGCAAGAGGAAGGCAAGAGAGGAGAAAGAAATAGTGAATGGGTGGGTGCTGGAGAAGGAGGAGGAGGAGAAGGAGGAGGGGAAGGGGAAGGGGAGGGGGAGGGTAAGGAGGAGGGGAGGGGGAGGGGAAGGAGAAGGAGAAGGAGAAGAAGAAAGAAAGAGAAGAAGAAGAAGAAGAAGAAGAAGAAAGAAGAAGAAGAAGAAGAAGAAGAAGAAGAAGAAGAAATAATGGGGAGGAGAAGAAGGAGGAGGAGGTAAAAAGAGAAAGAGAGAGAGAGCAAAATGTCTGGAATATATAAGGAAGAGCCTTACGGGTAAGGGAAGCACAGCCCCTCAGCTGGAAAATTTAGGGTTGGGGCAAGGGTATGACAGGTAACAACTGAGAAATGCTGGAAGAATCTAGAGTCCAAGTCTGCTTTGCTTTGGAAAATATGTACCTCAGAATCTTGTCCTGAGGTCTGAAACCAAACATCAGGACAATCTGCTACTTCAAACGTCTTGTGAGCACTTGTATTTCACTATCCAATCTCCAGGAGTTATCTGAATCCCTACTATTGTGTTGATGACAAACTAGCATTTATGGCACCAAGGGGACATTCAGGTCACATGAAGCAGTAACTTCAGAAGATGATTCCTAGTTTCCTTTTAATATACTCTCATCAAACACAGAAGAGCATTTGAGTATTAGCTGTACCTCCCTCGCTGTTTCCCACTTTGTTGTTTCTTGCTCTTTATCCCTCTAATTATTAATAAAATGAAATTAATAATAGTATCTTTCATTATAAAATTTTGAATATACAAAAACCCCTTGAAATTTTCTCACCCATGTAACATTGGAAATTTTAATTTTTAGTAATATAAAATACAGAAATGGGAAGATGGCTCATAGTGTAAGCATTTCCCATTCATATAAGAAAACCTGGGCTTGAATGCCAAGAAATCATAAATACCTAGCACATATGAAGGCCTATGCACAATCACAGGGTAGAAGAAATATCAGATCCCCTAAGCAAGCAGTTTCCATTTTCAAGTGAAAGATCGTCCCTCATTGTAATAAGGTAGATAGTGATCAAGGAAGATAACAGATTCCAAGTTTCATCTGCACACGCCCAAGAACTAGAACACACGTGGGCCTGTGCAGAGGAAGACAGTACAAATACGTACATATGGATAACATAAAATTGGTGTCTTTATGAAATATTAAAATGTAATGGATTTCAGTGCAAATTTAAGTATTTATACAAAACAGGACTTGAAATTTTAAATAGAAATTTAAGAAGCCTGGTATAACATCCACTCTGTCACAGAACTACATGCAAATAGAAACTTTAAACTACAATTGTAATTTTAAATAAAAATAGAAGATGACTTTTAAAATGATGCTAAGACATCTCTACAGTGTAATATCTTTTAAAGTACTATTACATGGAGGGAATGAAAAGAAGAAGAGAAATAATACTGCCTCAAAACCTGCTTTAATTTATTTAGAAAGAAAGTGTGCTTTACCACCTCTTCACAAGATTCAAAGATGAATGTCCATTAGCAGAGAAGATTTTATATCTTCTGGTTTGATTCAAGGTGAGAAGAGGGAAGAGGGAACAAGACATTCCTTATGAATAGAAATATAAGACACACTATTGGCTTCAGAGTCTGAGCAGTCTGGTCCAGGCCAGCTTTCAAGGCCATTGGTTAGGCAAGTTTTCATTGTTTCCGTTTTTACACCACTGGAAAAAATTTTTTCAAGATCATGTAATTAATGAACATCAGGATAGTGCTAAAAATATTACAAAAATAAGAGTTCAGTATGGTTATAGAACAAACGTCAAGGCTTATTATTTTAAAAGAACCCAACAAAAACTTCATTTAAATATTGATTTTTATTAATTGTAATTATGTGTTTATATATGTATCTATGTGAGGGTAATAAGTATAAGAATGCAGGTGCCTACAGAACCTAGAACAGGACATGGGATTTGCACCCAAAGTGAAATCTGGGGACTGAATCTAGGTTTTTTATAAGAGAGGTACCTGCTCTTAAACAATCCCTCTAATCCCACCAATCAGTTCACTTTAGAGGTGTAGCTTGGGTAATTTCTTCACATCCTTTCTTACAATTCTTTTGAGATGTTATTTCTTAATTGTATAAGCATATGAGCAAACACTAAATTTCACAACATAAATGTTCTTGTCATTGAATTGCTTTAGGTTTGATTTAATATTCTGGGTTCACCTGTTGGTTTCATATAAGTTAATGCAGGCATAAAGACACTGGCCCACACAATGGCTAGTTTGATCAGTGCTATTTAAGGGTAGATCACAGCTGCTAATAACTGGCAGGCAGTCATAAACACAGTCATCCTCTACTCTCATTTTGTTTTGAATTAGGTTGCATCTGTTCAAAGTAGCTGCTCCTGACCTCAACATTTATCTTTCAACATTTTGTCTTGGTCAGAGCTCACAGTGCTACTACTAGGAGAATTTGATTCTCCCTGGAATGTATCAAAAGCAAGAACTCTGAACCCAGAAGGACCAACTTCTCAGTGATGATAGCAGAATGACAACTTTACTGTTGACAGGAAAGATTCAGTTAAATGGACAAACCCAGCAACTGATCAGGAGTCCCTTAGGACTAATTAATATACCAGAAAGGAGCATTGTAGATAGAACAGTAGGAGAAGCAGTAGTATAAATTCTACTATATAAATAGAAATTATACCAATAATCTTTTAAATTGTAAGAAAGCATGTGACTACCATGAAAAATTAACTGTGATCTAATAAAATAAAAAGAGTAAAGCATATTTTAGAGGTAGGTAAAGATGGTACAAATATGGTGGGATTATGACAGGATAAGTAAAAATACAGATTTGGAAAGTTGAGAGACAATGGTCCAATCGCCTGAAATTAATACCAAAGGAAATGTTAAAGGAAGGGAAGATGAAGTCTTCAATACCATAACACATGCTGCAAAATGCAATTACTGTATATTACTTTAATAGGTATCTTTAATAATTCATAGGATATATTTTAAATGTGAAATGTCCTGCATAGGCTTGTATATTGGAATACTTGGTCCCCAGCTAGAGATAATCTGTGGAAAAGTTGAAATACATTGAAGAAGTGGGAGCATTGCTGAAGGAAGTGAATGAGGACAATGAACCTTGAGCATCTATAGTTCTCGTTCACACTATTGCTGCTAGAGTGTGGATACAATATAGTGATGCTGCCTCCCCTTGATTGTGATACTATGTTGTTTCACAGTCATTATGTATTCCTTGCGTAGTGGACTTTGTCTCTCTGGAAATATAAATAACTATAAAATAGGTTTCATATAAATATACAAAAATACAAAAAAAAAAAAAAAAAAAAAAAAAAAAAAAAGCTTTTCACTTAAGATGTTTGTCCAGGATATTTTTTTTATCAAAACAACTAAACCTTGATGTAATCACTTGGTGTTTAAATTTCTGGGAAGATACGAACAAATATATAGTTCACTCCTGTGAAGAAACACCATTACCCAAGCAACTCTTATAAAGGCAAACATGTAATTGGAGTTGACTTACATTTTCAGAGGTTTTGTCCATTATTATCATGGCAGAGAATATGGCAGCATCCAGTCAGACATGGTGCTGGAGAAGGACCTGGGAGTTCTGCATTGTGCTTTGACTCCAACCAGGAGAAAATGACTCGTTTGCACTGGCAGAGCTTCAAAGCCCACCACCACAGTCCTGCACTTCTTCCAACAAGGCCACACCTGTGCAAACAAAGCCTTCCCTCCTATTACTGTCACACCCTGGGACAATCATATTCAAACCACTATAGTTACACAATAGGCCAAATAAAGGTTCCACCAAAGTGAAATTTGGTTAACCAATAAGTTTTTTAGACTCAATTAAAAACCCACAGGTCTGGGGGTGTCTTATACAGGGTTGGGTTATTTCTTCAAAGCTATATTACCACAAAGTCCCACCCTATCATAAAGTACAATCTAGTAGAATCTGCCTCACAAAGGACCTTTCTTAGTTAACCTTTTATTTATACCCTGGCATCTCCCAAGATCCCCTGTAGAAAATTATAGTAAATTGAATGTCACAATAGTAGCCTTTGATCCTTAGTACCTTCTCACTACAATCTAGTAATAGCTGCACTACTATTACAATAGACTTCACTGTCCCTGTACAGGGTTGCTTAGTCGGGTTATGGCTACTTCTAAAAGGTAATGAGATTTCAAAGTTATGCCCCGATTAAATTTCATACTACAACACAGACAAAAAACAAAGGAATCTGAACATATTTTAAAAGATAATTGTTTATTTAGTGCACCTTCCCTTTTAAAAACTTCCTATTAAAACACTGACCACTATAAACAAGGGCCAGCTTAAAGAAACAATGTCATGTACCTCTGCAGCTCTGTCTCTATGACAGGACATTGAGATAGAAATACAATGAAAAAAAACTGGAGCTGAGACTGAAGGAAAGGTCATCCAGAGGTAATACCACCTTGAGATCCATCACATGCACAAACAATAAACTGCAACACTATTACTGATACCATGATGTGCTTGCAGACAGGAGATTGTCATGGTTGTCCCCTGAGAGGCTCTGGCAGCACCTGATTGAGACAGATGCAGATACTTATAGCCAACCTCTGGACTGGGCCAGGGGACCCATAGGGGAATGACCAAAGGAGTTGAAGGGGTTTGCAACACCATCAAAAACAACAACAGTATCAACTAACCAGAACCCTTAGAGCTCCCAGGGACTAAGCCACCAACCAAAGAGCATACATGGGTTGGTCCGTGGCCCCTGTTACATATGATGCCTTGGCTGGACTCAGTGTGTGTGTGTGTGTGTGTGTGTGTGTGTGTGTGTGTGTGTGTGTGTGTGTGGTAGGGGGAGATCTACTTGGTTCTGTGGCGGCTTGATGTCCCAGAAATGGAGGATGCTAGAGGCATGAAGTGGGAGTGTGTGGGAGTGTGGAGGGGTAGGTGGAGGAGCACCATCTTAGAAGTGAAAAGGAGGAGAGTTGATGGATTAGTGGAGGGGAACCAGGAAGTGGGACATAAGAAATGTAAATTAAATAAATAATAAATAAATAAATAATAATAATATGCTGTCTGTTCTGTGCTTTTCAGCTCCTGATTTATGATGCTTACCAGTTTCTGGCTCCTCTCTGCTCTTTGTAGATTATACTGTATTGAACTACATCATATTATATAAAACTCCCTGCCACCTCTAGAAAGCCCATACTGCCATTCTTGTCTGGCAGCTAGCTTTCTTACTTTTATGTTAAGGTATTATTTTAATAAACTGTATATTCAGATTTTAAAGGGGAAAGTGCTATGATCTCTTTAAGATTATATTTATGCAGATTTTGAGGCAATTTTCCTTTCTATTTCTCTCCCATCTTAACATCTGATTATGGCTTCTCTGGTCTTAAGTCTTTTTCTCCCTAATAATGTTTCATCACTGAAGTGTAAAATTTATGTCACCCCTTTCTCAGGGCAATATACCTGTTCCCTTTTTACACTGTCTGAAGTTATATTTGTAATATACTCATAATCACAATTTAATGATACTAGAAGTAGGCAACAGAAGGGTATTTGGAAAATTCACATAGTTGTAGAAATTCAGCAGCATATTTTTATTAGAAAGAAACAAAGAAGATATTTGCAGGTAAGGTATAAAATATCTAAAAAAACTGGATAAAATATATAATATTCAGACTGTATGGAATGAAGGGGAGAGGAAAGCCATATGGAATTTATAGTTTCAAATGTTATAAAAAGAAAGGTCTTTATTAACAGTTACATTTACATAGTAAGTAACATAGTAAAAAATATTAATTTAATTTAAACACAATAGATGGGAGAAATAATAAATGACAAATAGGAAAGCTCTATGTAGAAAAGTAAGAGAATACCAATGAAATCAAGTGTGAGTTTTTTTTAAAATAATGACAAAAAATGATAAATATTGTATTGATGAGGAAAAAGAGAATAGCTATTGTAATGATTAAAATAAAAGTGGAGGCAAAATATAAAAGTGTATTTTCAGAATTAAGACCATCTCTATGAACAAGATGAGCAATTGCTATCATTCTGAATAACTTGAAAATTGGAGCAACTGCTGAGATGTCTTGACCTGCCAAGACTAAATCACCAAGAAAACAGACTGACAATGATAATGCCAAGCTAGCAATCTAAAATGTTTTTCAAAACCAACATAGAGTGTACTTGAGAAGTGACACCCGAGACTGACTTCTGTATTCTACATACTGATGCACATATATGCACACAAGCACACATGAACACAGACAAATAAGCATTGCATTCTTACACATAAAGTTAAAAATAATATTAAAGTGTAAGTTGAAATTAATGATTGTGCAACATCCAAGAAAAGCATATACTCATAGTTAACTACACAAGTTCGATGATTAGTGCAGATTCCTGGTAGGCTAGGTGCTATTTTCTTATGGCTAACTAACGTTTTACTTCTTTGACTTTTATCAATCTCCTTGCTTCTAATTTCAGTAATTGAAGATTTGGTGACAAAATATGTCAGCTGATGCATACAACCCATAGTTTCATTTATTTATTTGTTTGTTTATTTATTTATAATTATTTCATGGTACTTATAACTGTACTCATAAAACTTTTCCATTTTAGTCTCCAAATTATTCATTTCACATTTCACAACAGACTCAGAAGTGACACTTGGGTCATATTGACATCTCTTATCCCCAAATACCTGCTTGTTTACATACTATAGATGATAAAATTCAGAGAAAACAATCCCAAACTTAGTTACAGGAGAAATTTTTTAAACCATGTACCATTAGAGTTCTATTTAGTTATTCACAGTAGGAAACAGTAAAATTTATGTAAAACACATTATTTCTAATCAGCTCTTTCAACCTCAGTGCAAAAGTTCCTGCATGAAAGGAATGGTTCTCCTAATTAAATCTAAAACTTCACAGCTGTGAAACCATAAATTTTTATCTATACTAGCAGTATCTGTAAAATGATTGTAAATTAAAATACTAGTTCTTTTCCTTCCCAGACATACAGTATAACAATAAAAGGATTTACATTTCCATTGGATAAGTCATACTGTATTTACCTTTCTAAGTCAAATCTGAGTTTTACAGACTTTTCCTATCTCCGAATAGGGAGTTTCATTGCTATGTTGTGTTCAGTTCTGTTTTCCATGCTGTGGCATGATAAATATCCTGTTCCTATATCTTTAGAGTATATGTGTACATATATGTATCTGTAGTATGTGTGTATGTGTGTGTATGTGTGTGTTTAATGAGTGGGGGTTATGAGTAAGGTTACAATTTGAAGATTGTTTATCAATCAGTAACTCTTACAGGTGTGGAGCTCACCAAGAAGGCTAAACTGGCTCCAGTTTCACCCAGAGATCCACATGTTTCTGCCTCCTTATTGCTGAGATCCCACATATACTAGCAGCACCCAAGTTTTACATTCGGTTTAGGAGCTTGAACTCAAGTTTCCTATTTCCAAGGAAATCATTTCCTTACTTAGCCCCCTCTTTAATCCTGATGCTCAGTGTTTAAGGTAAACACATTCATAGTGTGAACACACTTGCCACTGTTCTTGTCATTGTTAGTTTTCTCATTCTTTCCTTTAGTTTTAAAATGTCAGATGTTCTACCATCTACAGCAAACACCATCTGTTCTCTTGCTGGACAGGTAGTTAAATCTCTTTTCTCTACAATTGAAGAATCTGGTTTTTGATCATAAGGGTTTAGATTTAAAACATGTTCAAATCTACATGGCCAATATTGTGGCTGCTTCTTCTATTTAAATGCCTGCCAAATGTTTTCTTTTCAGTAAGTCATCTGCAAATTATTATTGTCAAAACTGAGGCCCTGAAACCTGGTATGTGATTAGAAGTTCTCAGTTATTAAGCTTATATATCTTTCTTATTCTTTCCAAATTTCTTGGCAAGGTATTCTATTTTTATGAGACTTGTTTATCAGGAACTCAGCTATCTTTGCAGGATCTGGCTAGCATTGTTTAAATAATAATTTTGTGTTCCTTCTGAGGCCAATTCTAAGGGCTTGATGATCTATGCAGCAAGTTAGATGTCCTGCTCATTATGGCCCATGTAAAATGTGTTGTGCAGGAGTACAAAATTGTGCCCCAGACACTGTTGCTTCTAAATACCTGTTCCTATGGCACACACAATCACTGAACCTGTCAACCTAACATTAGCCAGTGAGACAAGTCATAGCTTTTTACAGATTCACTATGTATTGAAAAATAAGCAAGGAAATCAACAGCTTTTTATTTCTTTTGCAAAGCTGGTGACAAAAAGGAATATTAGGAAAAAACTCAGATATATAATTTAGTTATAACTTGATTAATTATAGTATTATATTTGGTAGTATCCTGTCACGTTGCCTTCATCAAGTTCTAAGACAATGACAATTTGACTTCCAAAAGGCATCCCATTATAATCTTATCTCTACAAGATTGCTTTATTATATTTCTTCAGAATTACAGAAAAATTACTTTACTCAATTGAATATTTTTATTCAAAGGTCACATCATCACATATAAATGCCCTTCTTTAGTTTAAAACCTTCTATTCTATTATGCAATTTTTGAGGTTACATTAAAGACATATTAATATAATTCTGTCAATAGGTACATTTACTTAATTCATGGTTTTTTTTCTACAAAAAGTGACAGCTTACTGACACAATTTCTAGGTGATAACTAATTTTGTTTTATTTTTTTTAATTTATTGTATGTAGCACAATACAATTTCTATGTTAAACAGCAATAATTGTTGAATGTCTTAATAATATTTTAAATAAAAAACGACAAGTTTCTCTTTACACAATTCCTCCTTTAGGAACTTATTAAAAATTTACTTTTAAAAACATGTCATGCTAACAAATATTTTCAGTGATTAGTAATTACTATTACATTAATGATTCATGGAATTAAAGCAACTTAGCATGCAGAGTCTTAATACCTATCAATGTAGTACAGTATATAAACAAACTCAAGGAAAAAAGGAACATGATTATCTCATTGAATGGTGAATAAGCCTTCAATATAATACAACACCCCTTTATATTAAACATCTTGGAAAGATTAGGAATTTTTGTCCATACTTAAACATAATAAAGGCAATATATAGCAAAAAAAACAGTCAACATCAAATTAAATGGAGAGAAACTAGAAACAGTCCCACTAAAATCAGGGACAAGACAAGGTTTCTCACACCCTCTCCCTATCTAGTCAAAGTATACTTGAAGTTCTAGCTAGAGTAATTAGACAATAAAGGACATCAAGGGGCTATAAATTGGAAAGGAAAAAGTCAAAATATCACTATTTATTATATTATATGATATATTACATAAATGAAACCCAAAAATCCTCCAGAGACTCATATAGCTAATAAACAACTTCAGCAAAGTGGCATGATATAAAATTAATTCAAACAAATCAGTAGCCTTCCTTTATACAAAATAGAAATAGGCTGAGAAAGAAATTAAAGAAACAACACCCTTCACAGTAGCCACAAAGAGTATAAAATAACTTGGTTTAACTCTTGTCAAGCTACTGAAAGATCTGTATGACAAGAGCTTCAAAATTCCTGAAGAAAGAAATTCATGAAGATGTCAGAAGGTAGGAAGATCTTCCATGATCATGGAATAATAGGATTAACATAGTTAAAATGGCCATCTTACCAAAAACAATAGACAGATTAAATGGAATTCCAATCAATTCTTCACAGACATAGAAAGAACAATTCTCAACTTCATATGGAAAACAATAATAATTTCAGGATAACCAATATAGTTCTCAACAATACAAGATATTCTGGGGGAATCATCATTCCTGACCTCAAGGTGTACTGCAAAGCAATAATGATAAAGAGATCATGACATTATTACAGAGACAAACAGGAAGATCAATGGAATCTTAATTTTTTTAGTGTGGGATAGAGTTTACTCAGTGCATGGTGAGGGAAGTCAAGAGTGTAGTAGAGGTAGAGAAATGGAGGAGGGAGAGAGAAGAGAAGAGATGAGAAAAGAGGAAGAGGAGGGAAGGGGAGGAAACGAGGGGAGGGGAGGGGAGGGGAGGGGAGGGGAGGGGAGGGGAGGGGAGGAGAGGAGAGGAGAGGAAGAGGAGAGGAGAGGAGAGGAGAAGAAGAAAGAGAAGAGAAGAAGAGAAGAGAAGAGAAGAGAAGAGAAGAGAAGAGAAGAGAAGAGAAGAGAAGCAGAGGCTGACCATGAGCATGAAAGGGGGGGAAGGAAATGGGAGAGAGTGGAATAAGGAAGGCAAGAGCAACAGAGAGCAAAAGAATGGTATAGGATCTAAGACCCAAAAATAAACCCTTATATATATGGACACTTGATCTTTGACAAAGAAACCAAAACATACAGTAGAAAAAAGAAGCATCTTCAATAAATGGTGCTGGTCTAACTGAGTGTCTGTATGTAGAAGAATGAAAATAGATCTATATTTATCACCTTACACAAAGCTCATGTCAAGTGGATCAAGGACCTCAAAATAAAACCAAATAATCTGAAAGTACTGGAAGACAAAGTAGGAAAGAGCCTCCAACTCATTGGCACATGGTGAAATTTAATGAATAGTACAACAAGAGATCAGGCTCTAAGATCAACATTTGATAATGGGGAACTCATAAAACCTAAAAGCTTCTGCAAGGCAAAAGACACCCTCAATAGAACAAATCTGCAAACTACAGATTGGAAAACCTTCACTAACCCTATATTCAATATAGGGTTAACATACATGATATATAAAAACTCAAAAAGTTTACCTTACAAAATATGTATAAACCAATTAAAAGATGGGTACAGAGCTAAATACAAAATTCACAATTGAAGAATCTCCAATGACAAAGAAGCACTTAAAGAAAATTTTAAAGCCCTTATTCATCAGGAAATACACATCAAAAGGATCTAGAGATTCCATCTTACACCAATCAAAATGACTAAGATCAAAAACTCAAGTGACAGCACATGTTGGAAAGAATGTATAGAAAGAGGAACACTCCTTTGTTACTGGTGAGGTTGCAAACTGGTACAATCACTCTGAAAATCAATCTGGTTTTTCATTAGAAAATTGAAAATAATTCTTCCTAAAGACCCAGCAATACCACTACTGGGCATATACCCAAACGATGCTCCACCATACTACAAAAACAGATGTTCCACTATGTTCATAGCAGCCTTATGTGTAATAGCAAGATGCTGGAAACAACCCAGATATCCCTCAACCAAAGAACGGATACAGAAAATGTGATTTTTTTTCACAATGGAATACTACTCAGCTACTAAAAATGAGGACATCATGAATTTTGCAGGCAAATGAATAGAATTAGAAAATATCATCCTAAGTGAAGTAAGTCAGACCCAAAATTCAATGTATATACTCACTGATAAGTGGATATTAGACAAAAATTACAGAATACCAGGATATAACCCAAAGACAAGAAATTAAACAAGCAGGAAGACTCAAGTGATGGTGTTACATTCCCACTTAGAAGGGGGGACTAAATAATCACAGGAGGCAGAAAGAGGGAGGGATGTGGGTTGGAGAGAGAAGGGGAGGGGAAAGGGGAACAGAATCAAGTATGGGTGTACAGGATAGAATCTCATAGTGCCAGGAAGGAGAATGAATGAAAATATTGTGGTTGGAAGTAGGAGGACCCTCTAGAAAGTACCAGAGACTTGGGAGGTGAAAAATTCTCAGGATTCACTGGGGGTGACCTTAGCCAAAGTGTCCAACAGAGGGAGGGAACTTGAAGAGTCCACCTCCAGTAGATAGACAGTGCCTCATCTGGAAGAACAGGGTTACCAATCCACGGTCAAAATTTCTGAGCCAGAATTGTTCCTGTCTAAAAGAACTGCAGGGACAAAAATTGAGAAGAGACTGAAAGATAGGTGGTCCAATTACTGGTCCAAACTGGGATTTATTTCAGGGGCAGGGGTGATGGGCAACAGTCCTGACACTATTATTGATGTTATGATGTGCTTACAGACAGGAGCAATAGCATGACTGTCCTCTGAGAGGCCCTCCCAGCTGCTGACTGAGACTGATGCAGATACTTACACCAACCACTGGAAATCGGTGATCGCTATGATTGAATTATGGAAAGGATTGAAGAAGCTGAAGTGCATGGTGATGCCTTAGGAAGACCAGGAATCTCAAATAACCTGGACTGCCTGGGATCTCCCAGAGACTGAGTCACCAGCCAGGCAGCATACGTGGACTGGTTCTAGGTCCCAGACACATATATAGGACTGCCTGGTCTGGTTTCAGTGGGAGAAGATGTGCCTAATCCTCCAGAGATTTGAGAGTCCCAGGGAAGCTGAATGCCTGATGGGAAAGGGAGTACCCTCTTGGATACAAGGAAGAGGAGGAGGAATAGGATGAGGAAGTATGGCAGAGAAGACTGAGAGTGTCAGCAATGATTGGAATATAAATAAATTGTATAATGTATAATATGTATATGTATATGTATAATATATATATGAATATGTATATATGAAATTTAAAAAAGAGCAGTTGTAGGTTATGGTAACAAATATTTTCAGTGATTAGTAATTATTGCAACGTTATTATAACACTAATGATCCATGGAATTAAAAGCAACTTACAATTTAAAGTCTTCACTATCTTTTATTTCAAGTTGATATTTCCACTTCATCTTCTGTTTTTATATGTGTTTTGCACACTTGTATACAATAGATACTTGTGCCAACATTTGCAAGTAATGGCCAGATATCATGCTCAGGAGAGTTAACATCACAAGTCTCTTCATGCAGTCCACTTCATTAATTTACTTATTTTGAGAAGACTTACGGGACTTGGACTGTATTGGCTTGCCATCCTGTGAGACCCAGAGATACACCTGATTCTATCTTTTCAATGTAGAACTTCATATATGCACTACTATTTCTAACATTGTATGAGGATAGTGGTGATTGAACTTGTGAGACAAACACTTTATTGGCTTAGCTATTACCCTGACTCCTAATTAGTCAAATTGATGCAGGGATCACAAGAGATTTATATAGTGACAAATTTTTAAATCAGACACAGCTTTGATCCCATCCATGATCTAAGTGTCTAGGTACTTTTCATTGATTCTCACGCAAAGTGCAAATGTTCATTAATTCACAGCCTATTTTTGAACATGAAAGAACATGGTAAGTGATCAATAAATTGAATTTTCCTTTTCTTTCCTCAAAAGAGAAACTAAACATTCTTATGAGGGCAGAAAAAATTATCTATACAATTCTTATGAACAATGATATAGGTTTTTAATAGCAACATTTCCTGATCAAGGACAAGTAGAACTATTAAGTAGTCAGTCGATAACATCTCAGTCACATTTTAAACCCGACAGGCAACAATAGAAAAATAAAAATGGAATTTGAGAACTTAGAAATGTATAATCAGTACACTTGCTAACATGAGCCCACACCATCAGTACTTATGCTTCCTTACTTAAAGCCACCATTAGCCAAGCATTACCTTTGTGTTGTATGTTCTAAAAGGATATTTGAGTAATATAGGGAAAGCTTATAGCTAAGTGAGTTAAAAATAATGGATGTCACTCAAAAGATATGAGGTGTTAAATGTCTTTTTCCATTTATATTAATATGGATTTTATAAAAATATAATTTACAGGCACTGAGTTTGGGATGTACAGGCCTATACAGTTTAAGTACTCAAACTAATCCTGCATGAAAATCTGGAGCAAAAGAGATGTCTATGGTCTCTGCCTTATCATCAATAGATTACAAATTATCTGGATCTCATGTACTCATTCAAGAGCAGGAAGTGTGAAATGGTTGAGAGAGATTTCTATGTACAACTCAAAACAAATTTGGGGCACTCTTACTTCAGTCAACTGGAAAATTTTCTCTATTGAGTGGTTTGTTCTTGGTAAGTTCACATGAACAAAATGCTATTAGGGTTATTTGATGACCAAAAAAATGTGTTAGCTGCTTCAGAAAATTACACTGACCAGAAGGGCATGAAACCACATATTAGAGAAATACTTGAACATTTGAATATCATAGAATATATTTGGCTTTGGTGTTTCTTCATCCAGATAGCATTGGCTGAAGTCATTTGGTACTCTATGTAATGGGACCAGTGAAACCACTTACAGGCTGATTTTTTTTATGAAGAGAAACGATGTGTGACGTGCTAAGGAAAGTTTAAATTCACCTAGTGTGGTGACTGTGTTGGAAAAAAAGATCACTAATTTTGAAGATATGATATCATCCTCTTCTTGTTATGATTTCTAATGAATATAAGGAACATTTTTGTTGGCAGTAATTCAATTAAAAAGATAAAATTTGGAGATCTTATTTGCTCTGAATCCCTCTCAATTTCAATCCCATTATGTTTGGGTTTCCCTGCAGGAAACCAAAACTGGGTGAACAAAAGATAGTGTGTGAGGAGAGTTATATCAAGCTTCATGTCAGAGCACAAGTTACTAACTAAACAAGATATTACCCTGATAGAATCAGCAACCTGATAGTTTTCCTGATGCTGAATCACATTTTGGAGGTGCCAAAAGTTCAAATATTATTTCTTACAATATAAATGATGCATATTGTTGTGGATGACAATGTTTTAAAATTTGACTACACTCACAATAAATTACCTGTAATCTAGGTTGATGTTCATCTATCTCCTTTAATTGAAAATTTCTTTCTTAAAAAGAGGAAGCAGGGTTTTAAGATTGAGAAATTAAACAAATGTTCAAGGCTCAGGAAATAAAGGAAGCTTAGAAATTTGAAGAAACTCCTTAAACTTTCAAGAGTCATAAGACCCTCACCTAAATTTAAATATGCAGTAAACAAATATTCTGGGATGGAGCCTCTTCAGCAAGCTAAGCTGCCTGCAAGTAAAGATATAGTATGTGTGAGTTACCAACCATGCCAGGTGAGGTTTCCAAAAATACTTATGCTATTGCCTCACCTATGCATCTATTAGTAACTCTTCATCTGTGCTCCTATAAATAGCTCCATTTAAACTCACTGATCATAGCTAGTCTTGGGAGGAATCATTTCTTTGGTATGTCTTAGTGACCCATTTTTGTGATGAATAGATATTTTCTAAAATATTTTGATCTTTAAGGGGAAAATGAGATTAGGATAGATATGTGATTAACCTAAACCTTAAAAGTTATATATTACAATGGGGTTCTATAATGAGGATTTTTTTGTGTAGATTTAACACACTAGAGTTTCTTCACATTGGCCTCCATAACATGTCGGTTTTAAAGTTAATAATAAATTCAGTCACTAATAATGTGTAACTCCCACATCAAGGAAAAAAAATATAAAGCACTTCTCCCAGGAATAACTTAAAAGGAATCAAGATTTCAATTTTCTACTTTATCCTCCATGTGTCTTCCCTTGTTCTCTCTGTTTGTTGCAAGAGTCTGAGTGTGTGTCTGTGTAAATGTTGACTTTTCTTCTTTATTCTAGTGTCTGACCCTAGCAAAGGGCTCTATTCTCTCTGTTATTGAACAGCACAGAAAGCATGACCTGGAGAAGGAATGAAGGATACTGCATAGCAAGTATTAACAACATTTAATAGGGGCTTAAGTCACTGACTACATCTGACTCTAACTGACTCAGATAAACAAACCAAAACTGTCAGGTAATATTTGTATGTTGTGTCCAACATTTATGGTGAATATTAATTTTATAAGGCTTCTTTTGTTCTATTTGCACTTTTCAGTAAATGTTACTATAAGCCACCTACATGCATTGCTTTCTGGTTCAGGGCCATGGAAGAGCACATAATTTAAGATTATAGATATTTATTGGCTTAGGTGGTAAACCCTAATAACTTTGCAAATCCAATACAAATAAGATGAATTTTTACATTGTTATTTTAGAGCCATGTAAAACACAAAGGCTGAACTCACAGTTTAATTTGTAAGTCCTGAGTGACCATATAGTGTATCATTAGCTCTGTCTGTGAGGTACAACAAAAGCCTCAGTTTTTAAAAGTGAGTTATTGGAACCAGGATTATGTACATATCAGTTAAATAATTTGAAGTGGGTATTTTGCAAGGCAATGGAAAACATCTACTATACTTGTTAGCTGAAAATAAAGGACTCCTCACTAATTTTTCTTATTTGTACTAGTTGTGTTCTATAAAACTTTTGTCATTACATTATTAGTGGACAATGAAGCTTCATTTCTCAGAAGAAATGCATTCATCAGCTGTCAGGATATAAGCGTTTTTTATTTATAATTTTTTTCTTCAAGTATACTTTATTTACTCTATATTGTCACCAAGACACATGGAACTTACCTTCAACAACAGAACATCTTTTGCCTAAAGAAAGACTTGACACATGCATTTCTTCTAAAAGCCCCATCAAAGTACTAGGATTAGAAGGAATCTAAATAAATAAAGTTACCAATGGCAAACACAAAGGTGTTAAACTTATAACAACATACTACAATAGAGGCTCTCTTTTCTGATATAGGAGAGAAGAAATTATGTCATGTACAACCTTGAGAAGCATAAGTCTGGAATCAGTGCACCAAGCATCTGACAGTTTATTTCTTTGTCCATGTCTGAGAATGACCCCACATATGTTGTAAGAAAAGATTTGGGGTTACAGTCAATCTCAGTAAACAGGAAAATATGAGTTGTGGGTGAGTAAATGATGAGGATCAACAGTATTTATTTGGTACTGATCATTTGAGGGAAATGGGGAAGTGTTGATTTGCATAAAGGTGTTCTTAACTGATCCCAGTGACTGGGAAGTAGAGAAAGGGAGATCAAATATTATGGTTAGCTTATACTACACACACACACACACACACACACACACACACACACACACACAAGAACATATACAGATAGGAGAGGGGAGAATAGGGTGATGGTTTATTGATTAAAATACTTGCTGTATGTATAAGAATACCTGAGTGTAGGGCTCCAGGCATCATCTAGAAGACAGATATAGCACTGCATGTCTAAAAACCAGTACTTATATGATGATATAGGAGGTAAAATAGAAGAATATCTGGAAGACTCTTGGCCAGTTAGCCTGTACATAAGACCTTGCTATAAACTTGAGGAAAACTGAAGACACAAGGTTTCCGCTGACTTTAATGTTCACACTATATCCTGTGTGTGCAAACATACATTTCACACCTATCATGTGTGCACATACAAAAAGATGTTTTAAAATTACTAACAACAACTGTTTTCAAAAACACAAATAAACAAGACACTGGATATTCTATACCTTGTTCTGCAAATATCTGAATTATTACATAACAACAGCAAGATACATACAATAAATTACAGTAAAATTCCTCCATCATTTTTTTTTTTTTTTTTACATTTGAAGAATAAGAAAAATTTTGGTCCATGGAAAATATTCATACACATATGAAATAGATTGTCAGTGCTACTTTTCTGCCTTCCAATGGTCCTGACATCATCTTATTTCTTTCACTGAGAATATACACATTTTGTCCGGTTGATTGATACAATGTTCTGTCAGAAGATTGATGCAATGAATACATCAATATCCTTCAAGTGATCTGTCAATGTCACTGGTGCCTGACTTTATCTGACCATTACTGAATATGTGGATACTGAACAAACCCTAGGTAAGGGAACATATACACACTCTTGCTTAATATATATATATATATATATATATATATATATATATATAAAATATATATATATATGAATGGCAAGCAATGATACCCTCTAGCATTTGTCCATTATTATATAACTAAAGCATCTTCACTAACCAGACCAGCCATTGACAGAGAGACAAGGGTGTATGAGTACAGAGTGATTAAATAGAAACATGGCTTCATGTTTTGAAAACTTGAAAGATGTGAGAAAAAATAGAAAATGAAAATATTAATAGATTTTGCCTATGTCATATAAAAATCTATCACATTATAAGTATCAAAACAGGTAAAATAGAGTATATGATTTTCATAAAAAATTAGCTTTTTAAGAAAATTCTCAATAATTTCATTACAAATATGAAAAGTCTTAAAAACATTTAGAAAGAAAGAAAGAACGAAAAGCATGAGGGTTGTCTTAGACTCATTTTTGTTAATGTGATAAAATGTTCTGGCAAAAGCAAAGAATATTGTTTTATTCTATTCCACTGTTCCAGGTTACATGCTATCAGGATCTTGAGAAGGCTGACCACATTGCTTCCATAGTAAGGAAGCAAAGAGGATGAAACCAATACTTGCATGCAGGTGGACAGCTTACTTTCTTTACTCTTACACAATTCAATAGAATTAAGTTTATCGTGTAAAGATTTTACTCAGTGGAGTATTCATACTGCAAGGTTTGAACTTTAAGAAGATGAAGCAGAATGTGAAGACTTTAGGCTGTTTTGGGGTTTTCATCCCTTCCAACTTCTTGTTGTTTGCATCTTGGCTGTGAGGTGAGGCACTTTATTTTGCTAAAGGTTCTCACTATGATGAACCATCTTTGCCCAGGGTACAAACAGTGAATTATGAACTAGAATTTCCAAAGCTAAGCATTGAAATCACCCTCTTCCTCATTTAAAATTTTATTTTGTAATAACCTCTCCTATTTCTGTGTGTGTGTATATGTGTGTGTATGTGTGTGTGGTGTGTGTGTGTGTTGTGTGTGAAGAGAGAGAGAGAGAGAGAGAGAGAGAGAGAGAGAGAGAGATTGGAGAGAGAGAGAGGAGAGAGATGAGAGGGAGAGAGAGAGATTGAGAGAGAGAGAGAGAGAGAGAGAGAAGAGAGAGAGAGAGAGAAACAGAGAGAGACAGAGAGAGATTGAGAGAGAGAAATGTATATACTGGGTTTTGAAGAGGCCAGAGTAGTGTACTGGTTCCCTTGGAGTTGGAGTTGTAGGCTGCTGTAAGCTCTTTGTTGTGGATGTTGGTGAACAAACTCTGGTGCTTTACAAGAGCAGCCATCACACTTACCAAATGAGCACTCTTCTAAAAGTTCTGTCCCTAAAGTTAGTTTTTGGAAGTGCCTCATTGGTACTGCAAGGATACCCACATAAATAGTCATTTTAATTTTTTGCACTGTATAATTTCCTGTATATATATATGTATGTGTGTGTGTGTGTGTGTGTGTGTGTGTATAAGTATTCTGAAACTAAAAATGTCTAGGATTATTTAACTGAACATTGTGTCTCTGAATTTTACTAATCCCTTCATACATTTTGTTCATTGTTTTCTCTGTATTACTTGGGGTTATCCTATACTGTTGATGTAACAATATTATTTCATTTCCATTCACATGTTCAAGGTCATTAAATAGTGTACAGTTTGAAGGAAAAGCAAATGAATTTGTAGATATGGATTTTGGGATATACATACTTTATTTGTATTTGACATAACCCTACGACTGTGATTGCACTCTATGGCATCTATATAGATGGCAAATAGTTTTATGGTTGATATGTGAGCTTTAAAAAACTTCACAGTGGAGAGATGGCTCAGTGGTTGAGAGAACTTGTTACTTTTGCTGTGGACCAGGGTTTAATTCTTAGTATCTACAAGGTGGTCCACAAAAATCTATAACTTCTCTTCCAATGTATTTCAATGCTGTCTGACCTTTGTGGACAAAAAGTATTCACATGGTACAAATATATGCATGCAGGTAAAACATTTACTCATTAAATAGTTAGATTGGTGCAAAAAATTAATATTTTCACTGTCTTCTTGTCTACAATTATGTCATTCTTATCAATAATTCATGTGAGTCCCATCTGCTTTTGCTTTTTGCCAGACACTGGAAGAGTCATTTTATTTTTGTCCTTAAATTCAACTATTTCTTTTAATTAAAAACATATTTTTCCATACAATATACTCTGATTACAGTTTTCCTTTCCCCTACTCCTCCCAGTTCAGTTCCAACTCCCTTCCTATCTGGAGTCACATTCTTCCTGTGTCTTCAGACTTAGATGTCTCTCAACAGGTATCTAAGGACTAATAAAATAAAGTGAAATAAAATGAAAATAAAAAATAAACCAAAATCAATACCAATCAGAATATGACAAATTAACCAAACGGTTGGGGGTGGGAGAGCCAAAGGAAAAAAATACCAAGAAATGTACATAGACATGAGACACACAGGCTCACACACATGGGAATATCATAAAAAACAAACATAGACAGAAAGACTAGTAGAGTTAAAAGAAAATTAGTCCAGTGGAAGTGTGAAAGGGTAAGACATAATGAAAGAGAAAAGAGAGCAGAAAGCTTTAGTATTATGTTTTAAAGATTGAATGGGGAATATTAGATTATAAGTAGTAAGAAAGCTGAATCAAAACCTGTCTCTACAAGCACAACATGAGGTCAAAAATAGTGTCCAGGTTCAGTGCCTACTCATAGGATGGATCCCAAGTTGGCAGTGGTCTCTGGATGGCCTTTATTTCTGTCTCTGTTCCATTTTTGTTCCCAGAATTTCCTTTAGACAGGAACAATTGTAAGTCAAAATTTCAGGAGCCTGGCATGGCTGTCCTCTGAGAGGCATTGCCGATACCTGTTTGAGATACATTGTGCAGATACTTACAGTCAACATTGGGTTGAGCTTTAGGACCACTATAGAAGAGATAGGGAAGGACTGAAGGAGCTGAAGGGATTGCAACACCATAAGAAAAACAGCACTATCAACTAATGGATCCTCAGAGCTCCCAGAGACTAATCTACCAACCAAAGAGCAAGCATTGGCTGGTCCATTCCCTTCTACCCTCTGTTACATATGTAGCAGAGGACTGCATTGTCTGGCCTCATTGAGAGGGCATTTGCTGGGTTCTGTGGAGGCTTTATGTTCCAGAGAAGGAGGGTGCTAGATAGGTGAGGTGGGAGTGCATGGGTGAGTGGGGACTATGATAATGCCTAAATCTACATAAACTGAAATATTTATGAGGGAGGCTTGGCCTCTTTAAGCAATAGAAGTGACTACAACAGCATGTTGTTAAATGACATTTTCCCTGTATTTCCTAGTGCTGAGAATTTTCACTGGGAAAGGGTGAATGCCCTCAAAAAAGACAATGACATGAATATGATCAAAAATGAAGATGTGAAAATTAAAGAAGCCAACATCATCCATCTCATGGTTTAGAATTATTTCTATGACTTAGGTACCATTTATACCATTTTCTTATCTGACATATGTATATAATATTTCATCTAACATATGCTATGTGTGAATGTATGCATACATGTTTCCATATATATGTTCATGTAAAGGCTCTCCACCTTACTTCTTGCACAGGTCTCCTCATGGATCTTAAAGTCATTGAGTTTGGCATGACTGATTGAAAGTGATATCTCAGATATGTTTTTCTCCTTTTTTCACTGCTGAGGTTACAGATGCATACCATCATCCTCAGTTTTTACATAGGTGATACAGATCAGAACATAGGTCCTCATGGTTGCATTTCAGGCACTTTTTGGAATGAGTTCCTAGTCCCATATGACCTACAATTTTAGTAGTGTGTTTCACATATAAAATGCTTACTGTTTGTTGAGCATAATCTTTGGTTACAAACTGATAAAATCTAAAATTTAAGACAATCTAAAAATATACTTAATCAAACACAGAAATAAGTTCTTTTTGCAAAATTTAAGTAATGATACAGTTTTTTGCATGTGTATGAACACACATGTGCCACAGCATACATGGGGAAATCAGAAGAGGACTTGTAAGAGTGAATTTGCTTTTCCATTATGTGGGTATTTAGGATTAAACTTCTCAGCCTTGGCTACATGCACTTTCACCAGAGCCATTTCACTGATACTGAGAAATTGTTATAAATGATATTACATTAATTGTTAGGGTTACCTGAGAGATCCAATGTCTCTCTGCTATCACTCAGGGACCTAGAATAAAGTACATGCTTCTCGTCCCTTTTGTAAGAGGCAATAGTAACCTATTTCTATTGAATTTTCTTTGTAATTCAACAATAGTCATCTCTACATGTGACTCACTTCTCCAAGCAGGAGAAACACACACTCACAAACACACACCCTTAGTTTCTAAACATCAAAATGGACTACTAATCTCTGTTTAGTATGTATTGTGATTTCCCACATGTTATGTAGCAGCTTCCTCCATATTGAAATAGGGAAGGTTAAGATTCTAGGGGTAAATAAACCTATAAGGTCCAGGATGTAAAGGCAAAAACAAACAAATAAATGAACAAAAACAAAACACAAAAATGTACATGGGTCAGGAAGTTCCTGAAATTTACAAAACTCAGAAGACCCATCCTCAAGATTCCACAAGCAAAAAGAATTTGGGGAGAGGCCATGCTTTCCAAATTTATTGAGTTCCTGTATGTCTTGCAGGAAACCACAGGAGTGCAGTTTTGTGGATTGGCAACTATGCTTGATGGGCTTTTGTTGATATAGTTGCTTTTGGATCACTCATGCCCCATCAGTAAACTCTAATTCATATTTCTCTAAGTTATCCTAATAAACATAAGGTAATCTTAGATGGAGTTGTTTCTTTGCTTGATCATTGGTGCCATTTCTGGTTGAAGAAATGTTTGTTCAAGGTCTTCACAGCAAAAGAGACAAAATATGGACTTTACCTTTGGAGAAGAATTGAAACTTCATTTTCTATGCCAGAAAAATACTTTCCTCCTCTCAGTCCCCTGAACATCCCCTGCCATTCAAAATCAGTAGAAAGAATAAGATAATATAATGGATGTAATAGTTATTTTTATTGTTGTTTTTCCAATTCAAGAGCATTTAGGCAGTCAGAATCTACAGAATTCAATTACCCTGTACATGGGAGAATTATCTTCACACATTCTAGAGAAGAGCAGAATAAAGACTGATTCTGATAAGAAACAGAGACTGCAGAAGTTTGGGCAGAGGGGAGAGCTTTTATAGGGTTTTTGAAACATGCATAGTGAGCCATTAAAATACTACAGCACAGTGGGAAGTATTGCTTGGTCACCACTTTTTAAATATTGTTTAGCTGTTAATGCTGTGTCACCAGACAGGGATTTCCAAATCTTGGAGTAAAGAAGCACTCCAAAGGCAGAGTGATTATGCCCTGTCCTCTTACCATACAAAAATGATCTACCACTTTGTACAACTGATCTGTAGAATAGAAACTTTATTTTGAAATATATACTGTAGGCAGCCGTGGTTATGACCAGCACCTGACAATGTAAGCAGCTGGCTTCCAGAGTGGCCAGCTCAGGAACTGGTAAACTGTAGGCAGCCGTGGTTATGACCAGCACCTGAGAATGTAAGCAGCTGGCCAGCAAACAAGTCCTTTGAGCATGCGTCGGCCTCGTGCCCCTCTGAGTGGGCTTATGCTAATAAGGTGTTGGCAGCTTAACCTATCCTGAGAGGACACATCACCCAGCCGCCTAGGGCAGTTATATAAGCAGCTCCTTTCTGCTGCTTGGGGTCCAGGCCTTCCCTTCCCTTCCTGGTCCAGGTCCCCGTCCAGTTCCCCATTCCTATGTCAAGAGCCGTTCCTGGATTAAAGCCAACTGAGAAGGATCCTACCGTGTCGCGTCTTACTTGCGGGCCAAGGCGGACGCGACATATGGTGGCCCGTACGGGGAAACTGAGGACTTCACCTTCGTTGGATTCAGAACTCAGCAGCTAGGAACGGCGGCGGTACAGGTATAGTTATTGTCACAGAAAGTGCCCAGTGAGTAGGGCCGTCACAAGGTCCGCGGTAAAAGCGGCGTCACAGAAAGTGCCCAGTGAGTAGGGCCGTCACAAGGTCCGCGGTAAAAGCGGCGTCACAGAAAGTGCCCAGTGAGTAGGGCCGTCACAAGGTCCGCGGTAAAGCGGCGTCATAGAAAGTGCCCAGTGAGTAGGGCCGTCACAAGGTCCGCGGTAAAGCGGCGTCACAGAAAGTGCCCAGTGAGTAGGGCCATCACAAGGTCCGCGGAAAAGCGGCGTCATAAGGTCCGTGGTCATAGGTCCATGGTAAAGTGGCAATTGAATCACGAGAAACCTTAGAAGTATCATGTTTGTGTTTGTGTAGACCAGGTGTGGGTCGGTCTGGGTGTCGTAATTATGTTTTTCCTAGTATGTAGTCTTTGTTTCTGTTTAAATTGTCATTGTCCAAGACATAAGTGTAAAAAAAATAATAAAGGACGAAAAAGGGCCTCCAACATCTATCCTAGCACAAAAGATTAGAGACAGAGAGTTCCTCCAGCTCCGATAGCTCAGTTGAGGAGGAAGGAGGGAACTTAGGCAAGATGGAGGAGGAAGAAAAGTTAGAAAAGATGGAGGAGGATCAAGAGAACCTATCAGTTGAAAGGGAGTCTGTGACCCTCTCTAGGCGGAGGAAAGGCAAACATGGGGCGGAGAAGCTTAAATCACCTGCTTGGGAGACGCCCACAGCTCCTCCCCTAGGCCCGCCTCCCTATGCGGAGGTTCCTCGGGCCAGTCTGTCCTCAGAGACACAATGTTCATTCTGCCACAGACTTGGAAGGAAGTGCGTATAGCCTTCCCAGTTTATCTTGACTGGAAATCCATTTACAGTACTTGCGTTGGATACCGGGTGATTTTATACCATTGTGTGCCGTCATACGCACCTGGCCAGTGCCTATGCCGGTCCATTCTAACTCCCCGGTCCTCCTTACCTTTTTCCCTACCTACTTCTTGTGCTCAAAATGCACTTCCTGCTGGCTAACCTATATAAACCTATTCAGCTCTCTTGCGTCTCCTCTCTCAGGGGACTGTATATTATTCCTTTGGTATATAACTCTTCTCAGTCTCTCAATCAGAGTCGTCTCCTGTCTGAGTACCTGAAAGGAAACCGGTCAAAAGAAGACGACTACCTATCCAGGAGGCTCCTATTGCAGATCGTACCCTGAATGGCACCCGCCTGGATCCCTCTACTTTGGAGGGGCTCACCACTTGGGTCAAGGGTGCCCTCAATTTTCTTTAAAGAATGAGCGGAGTATTTATCTGGGGAGCTGTTGTTCTCCTAGGATGTGGTTTCTGCCTTTGGTTTCTGTGTCATTTGTGCCATGACCATGCAGGACATAAGGTTGTTGTTTACCAGGCGCTGACTGCCATGAAGGAAGGCACTCCCCCAGGTATTTGGCTGGCCTCCCTTAGGGAGGCATAGTGGGGAGCCTTCTGGACCCGGTAATGGCCATCCAGGCATAATCCCTAGATCCTGACCATCTTGACCATTGCCAAAGGTGTACACTCATGAGGCTCCTACAGCATCACCTCAATGTTTCTGAAGCGGGGAGTACGAGGAGTGCGCCTCGACTAGAGATGTTCTCAATCCTGAGATAGTTCTCTGAAAGCATGTCCGAGTGCATAGAGGTTTTGTGCCAAATGTACCTCTCCCTGAAAAAAGGCACGAAGGCGGGTATGGCAGAAATATAAACTTTCCCATCACAATGCCTTCACTTTGCACAAGGGCTCGGACCTCTGTTTTCCACCGCTGACTTGCTGCGCTAGCGGCGACTTTATAGGTGTGCTTTATCGCCTCACGCCAACCACCTAATGAATGAGTTCAAGCATGCTTGGGTGTGGGATGCCTAAGGTCTGAAGGGTCCAGAGGTAACCTAATTCAAATTTAATAAATAAATAAGGGGGAGATGTAGGCAGCCGTGGTTATGACCAGCACCCTGACAATGTAAGCAGCTGGCTTCCAGAGTGGCCAGCTCAGGAACTGGTAAACTGTAGGCAGCCGTGGTTATGACCAGCACCTGAGAATGTAAGCAGCTGGCCAGCAAACAAGTCCTTTGAGCATGCGTCGGCCTCGTGCCCCCTCTGAGTGGGCTTATGCTAATAAGGTGTTGGCAGCTTAACCTATCCTGGGAGGACACATCACCCAGCCCGCCTAGGGCAGTTATATAAAGCAGCTCCTTTCTGCTGCTTGGGGTCCAGGCCTTTCCCTTCCCTTCCTGGTCCAGGTCCCCCGTCCAGTTCCCCATTCCTATGTCAAGAGCCGTTCCTGGATTAAAGCAACTGAGAAGGATCCTACCGTGTCGCGTCTTACTTGCGGGCCAAGGCGGACGCGACAATATACTCTAGAAAATATTTAAGGATATGAAAGAAACATATAGAAATATTTGGATAGCATATTCCTAGAGGGAACTTTGTACCATTAGAGATACTAATGAATAGATTTTATGTTTCATGATTTAATATAAATGCAGGAATAAAGAGAAATGATTTTAAGAACACATCAGCATGAAAACATTTACAAAAGATAATTTTGAGTAGATAATGTAATATTAAAATCAAATAGGTGGATAGATAATATAATTCTACTTATTAAAAATGAGTGAAATAAAGTTCAGTAACATCTTTCAGGAACATATAGCATACTGTATTGTAAAAAGAAGTAAATGAATAATACAAAATTCAGTAGTTTGATTGAATATTCAATGCAGAGAAAAAAGACTGAAGTATTTTAAGTTATTACATCTTCTAACATGTTACTCTTTGAAATGAATAATGTTTATTATTAAATATATAGTAATATCACAAATATAAATTTATGAAGAATGCAATATGAAGGAAGTATCTAAATATATAATGTAAAAATGAATCTACACATGCCTTCAACCTTTCAGTAATTATTTGATTATGACTGTGCATATTTGGCACACTGTCATTTACTGCAAAGAATGAGTTGATATTCCATAGGAAGAAAGGACACATGTTAGAAATCTAGAAATATAAGTCTTATAGCAATCATAGATCTTTATAAACACTTTTAACAATATATCCATTTCATTTTATGTGCCTGAATGTTCAAATTATATATATTTTTGTGCAAAAAGAATTTGCTTGATATATGTGGAGGCCAGAACTCTGTATCAGTTCTTTGATACTGGTTTTATGTGCTTGTGAGCCAACATGTGAGTACTAGAAACAGAACCCAAGTCCTCTACAAAAGCATCAAGTGCCTCTAAAACATGTTCATAGTTCAAGTTTATACACATACACACAATACACACACATATATATCTATATCATCTATATCTATATCTATATCTATATCATCTATATCTATATATCTATAGATATAGATATAGATATATATATAGATGATATAGATATAGATATAGATATATACTTTGCACACATCACAGTAAAATGGAAAATATAAAAATATCTTCAAGTATTTTTGTAAACATGTACATGAGCCAAGAAGTGTAGTTAAATATATTTGCTATTAATTAATATCAAAATTAATACATAATAAATGTCACTTACTAGTTACACATTTAACAGTATTATGTTTTAATTATGTACAATTTTCACATTGCCAAAAAAATCTACCTTTTAATTTTCTCATAAATTGTGTGTATTGGGTGATATGATTCATTACTCAAAGACACTGACTTTTCATTGGAGCTAGAGAGATGGCTCAGTGGGAAAAATGCTGGCTGCTGGCCACACAAGTAAGAAAACAAGTGAGGACAAAAAGGGCTAGCATGATCAAGCTATATATGCCCTTCTTGAAGCTTGACCAAAATAGAAATACTGACATCAGACCATGGATAATTTTATAAGCAGTATTAGCCACATCAACACTCAGTAGAGCAGCATTTTTGAAACTAGTAAGCTCCCTATGCAAAGTTAAAAATCAAGAAAGGTGTTATTATTATGCCAAATACACTGCAAGTATCTTTAAACTTTTTCCAATTATAATGACTATCATTGTAAATTTTAGAAGTAACACAAATACAATGGTATTTGGCATGACAACTCGAGATGGCTCCTTTCTCTCAAATCTCAACCTCCTTCCAATAATTTGAATTGGATAAACAGCATCAATGCCTTGTTCCAAACACCTATCTAAATCCTCTAGTATGCTCAACACATTAGTAATTTTTTTTTTTTTTTTTTTTTTTTTTTTGCTAAATGATTAACAAAAGTAGCTGTCTTACCTTTCTTGTGTCAAAGCTACTGCAGAAGCAGTGGTGCTAGCAATTAATGTAATTAAAGCTGTTATACCAGCAATAATCAAGTCCACTACTCTCTTTATTCTGCTTAATGCCTGTCTCTCTTCTTCCAGTACTCATAAGCTTTTTTTTCAGAAGACTAAGGTTCTGTGATACTCAGGACAATAAAATAAAAGTTGGTTGGTAGAAATCTATAACTGACATGTTGGATTTCAACACCTTACCACAATTAGAAAGTGCACAATCAATGTTACTTACATTTAATACTGTAGAAGAAACAAAAGTACTTTTAACTTGACAATTAAAACAGCCTTAACACATGTACTAACTTGTTTGAAATTCAGATCGTGTCCCAACTTTATCTCTTGCTAACATTACATCAGAGAGAACTGAAGCTAACTTCAAAATATGTCTCTGAAAATGTCTAGAACCAGCCTTCCAAAGGAAGACTGTTATTTGCAATATTGGATTGATTTCTAGATCAGTCCATGATTGAGTCCGAATAACTGGACACATTTAAGAAAAATACAAGCGTCATTAAAACTCCTCTTTATGAATCTCTGTTCCCGAATTTCTAAAATCTTGAGGCAAGGCAGCTTGTCCCATCAGGGTTATAGGTAAGCAAAGGTGGAACAGCAAACATATGTTCAATACAGCTTCCCAGTCACCATTGTCAGTGCATTCAGCAAGCTCACAGGTCAGCATAATTTTTTGTTCCAGCATCATCATGTCTCAACTGTCACTGTGGCAGCCACCATGCTCCTTCAAAATCCTGCAGAAAAAACACAAACATGCCCTCTTCCCCATATTAAATACCTGCTCAGGATCATGTCATATGCCAGTAAGTGGATCCTTCCTTTTCACCTATGCATAAGTATGCCTAGTTGAAGAGTGTCATAAACACTCAGCAGAAAGTTCTTTGCCCCCAAAGGTTTTTTTGAAGAATTTAAAATGAAAAGAACATGATTTAAATAAATTTGTGGCATTTGGGGATATAACACCCCCTTTTTTATTTTATGAAGATATTGTTTTAAAGTTCCATGGGCCCCTTCCAAAGTCCCTTGTCCTTGAGAATTATAAAGAATACCAGTAATATGGGTATTTTTTAATATAGTTTAGTATGAATTGTTGACAAAAAGTCTTGATACTTGACTACAAAAGCCAATTCCATTATCTGTTTTTTTTTTTTATTGGATTGTTTATCTACATTTCACATGTTATTCTCTTTCCCCATTGCTCCTCCAGAACCCCTTTTCACATCCCCCTCCTCTTATTTCTGTGATGGGGGTGCCTCCATCCATCCCCCACTCCCACCTCACTGCCCTCGATTCTCCCACACTAGGGCATTCAGCCTTCACGGACCAATGGCCTCCTCTCCCACTGATTCCCAAGACGGCCATATTCCACTACATATACAGTTGGAGCCATGGGTCCCACCATGTGTGTTCCCAGGCTGGTTCTTTAGACCCTGGAAGCACCTGATGGTTAGTATTTTTACTCCCAATGGGGCCATAAGCTCTTTCAACTCCTTGAGTCTTCTCGATAATTCCTCCACTGGGTACCCTGTGATCAGTTCAATATTTAGCTGCAAGCATCAACCTCTGTATATGTCAGGCTCTAGCAGAGCCTCTCCGGAGACAGGTTATATCAGGTTTTGTCATCATGCACTTCCTGGCATCAACAACAGTGCTTGCATTTGGTGATTGCATCTGATATGGATGCCCAGTCTGAAACTGTATATAAGGGCTCTATTCAGGAGAATAAAAAGTTGTGAGAATCGTACTGGTGTCTGAGACCTTCTGTCACAAGAGCTGTAACACTTGGGAAGAATCTGCTCTCCCAAAACCTGCTTGAGACACCCCAAGCTTCCCCCTTGCTAGCTACCTGGCACCTCCACTGGCACAGCCCAGACCAGTTCAGCACAGAGATACTAGTGGCAGCACCAGGGGAGTAAACAGGGCAGTGACAGCAGAAACACAGGCGGAGGCAGCAGCAGAGGCAATGGAATCAATTCCCCTCCCTGCTCATACTCTGTCCCCTTTGGCCTGGATCTCCTCCACGCACCAGGCCGGGTCAGAGACCAACAGGACAGCGGGGACAAGGGCAGAGGCAGCTGCAGAGGCAGTGGCAGACCCTCACTGCTCACACCATGATCCCAGCAGGCTGGAGATCATCGTGGGACATCATCCCTCCCTCCCTCCCTCTTCCACGTGTGTGTGTGTGTATGTAGCAACAGTAATTAAAGAAGAGACCATAAATTTGTGAGGAAAAGATGTCATATAAGTAGTTGAAAGAATCAGGGAGATAATGTAGATACAGTGCTTATGTATACAGGTTTAAAAACTTATGTAAATCATCTTTATTAAATAAAAGACCAGTCAGTATCACATTCCCTTCTTCTTTTTTTTTTTTTTTTTTTTTATTATGTGTTTTCCCTATGAAAGGACTTTTTGACTCAGAACATTTCAGATCTAGAGATTTTTATAGGCTCTTGTGACCCAGAACTTTTCAGAATATTTGTGTTCTCAAGTACAGTTAAAACCATTTTCCAAGCATTTGTGTTATTCTTAGTGTTCTGGTTAGAGTGATCTGAGCAATCAAACATTGATGTTGGGATGTCTGACTTTACATGGGCTCCGATGTGCTGCTGCAATCAAGTCACTTAACCTTAGGTTTCAAGTTTTTCATCTGTGAAATTGGGGAATAAAACATTTACCTGTCCCTCAGGAAGATGTGCAGATTTCAGAGAATAACTGTAAGTAAGTGCTTGATGTGAATGTGACTCCAGAAATAGCAAAGAATGACCCTTGTTCTCTTTCCTCCTAGTCCCACTGTTTGTTCTTCACTCCAATTAGGTCTGAAGTTTTGTGGTTCTTTTATTCAATTACCAGAAATTGGGACAAACTCAGAATTAGTAAAAATTAGACCTTTGTGGCTGCTGTGCAAATCTTTTGACACAATCCTTTATGCCGCTGGATTTTCTGAAAAAAAAAAAATCTTAATCGGGCATATTTTACTAATTTTTATCAAAACATTTAATATGTGAGAAAAAATTGACCTATTTTAGAATTTTGAAGTTTTCCCAAGATGATAATCTAACTCCAAAGTGTTGACTGAGGAAGACAATATGGAGGTATGGATTCTAGTGCTCAGTGTAGTCATGTCCGTTTTTCATTCTTCTCAAGTTCTGGGGACAGAGTCTCCCTCTCCCAAGCTCCTATGATTTTATCAATGATTATATCCATGACTTTTCCTCAGTACGAATCGGAATAGTACAACTAGTAATCAATATTAAATTACAGAGATGCCCAAAGTGGATAGACTAGAATAATGTCAGAGAACTAGAGATCCAGAAGAATTGTCAGAGGATGGTTCGTCAATTATATCAAGAAAATCAGCACGAAACAGAAATCACCGAGAGATCATGTATCAGAATCTCTCTTGTGTTTTGAAAGTTCTAAAAATTATTTAAAATGAAAGTGTCATGCAGAGGCAATTACATTATCAAATAAGGAAACTTTATGCATAACAGACTTGAGTAAAAATTTAAAATTTAGTTGCAAGTGGATGCTGAGAATTTAATATCTTGGTTTCCGAAGTATACATGATAACAAAAACTGAGCCAATATCTACTTGCTCTCAGTGATTCTATTTTCAAAGTTTTCCTGAACAAATAGCCAAATTGTTAGTACAATCAGTAAGAATGGAGGCAATATAAGAGGCTTGTACTGTCTGTGTTTGATTTTCAAATTTCCTAACAAATTGAAGTTATCACAGTAGTAAAAGGCATCCCATGAGGAGGATCAAGAGTACGCTGTTGGTTTAAAGGCATTTTCTCAATTATAATCAAGGGGAGGGCCCAGCCCTTTTGTGGGACAATCTCTCGGACTGTTAGTCCGGTTCTATAAGAATGCAAGCTGAGTGAAGCCAGGGGAGGCAGATCCCTTTGGTCCTACTCGACTGTTATCTGTGTTGCCTATGAATCAGCTTGGATGCCATCCGATGCTTCCTGACTTGTATGCCTGTTCAGCTTTGCCTACTGTCCTCTTGGTGATGTAACAGTAACTGTACTTTGTAACTGAAATAATAAGTGTACTTCTGAGCAAACTTTGCATTCTTGGTCATAATGTTTTGTGTAGGAATATAAACATGACTATGACTAAGACTTCAGCATTTTCAGTCTTTGGGTTTGATTCCTAATTGATGAAATGTAATTAGACAAAAAAACATTCATCCAAAGTCATGGTTATCCTTTGAGTTGGCTTCTAGAAGTTTGAGTTTTATTCCCAACAATAATAGCTGGAGGCTCCAAAACACTTGTAAGTCTTATTATACTGGATCTGACATAGACTTCTGGCTTCTACAAGCACAGATACTCATCTTACATAGACACAGATACAAAACTACAAACACTTATACATGAAATTATTAAGCCTTTGGGTACTACATTCTCTGAGATGTGTTCCAGTAATCAACAGGCACAAACCTATTCATGTACAGCAACACTGAACTCGAGGGATAGTTGGCAATTTGAAAACCCTGGGGTCTTGGTGGCAGCCAGTTTTGATCTCTAATTCTGACAGGAAGAATTCTTTGAATATCTTTCATGAAAACCCTTTGGAACCAAGGACCAGCCTCAGCTTGGTGAGGGTTTCTGAGATAAGTATTTGAAAGCAGCGAAACAAACAACTGAATATCAAATCATGGATCCAAACTGACAACCTATATCATGCTCAAGACAGCTATCCAGACTGTTTTCTCTGTGTTCTACTTTCTTTGGATATCTGCAGACAGCTCTCTCTAGTTTTTGTTTGAAAAAGTTCTTAAAGCAGTTCTCGCTTGCTATTCTGAAAAATTTATCTGGCTAGCTCATCTCTTGCAGGTCATAAGCCCAGTCTTTTATTTTCTATATTAATTCAATCACTTACTCTATGTTCCCTTTTGATTATTCTGTGAATCAGTACCCCATAAATCCAGGCTCTTAATTCTTAGAACACAGCAAGAACACATTATTTTTTAATATTACAAAAAATTCAGAAATCAGTCTGTCTTCGTCAAACATAGATAATAAGCTATGTGAGTGGGATCCTGCACTGAAATTACCATTTCTCATACTCCTGGGCCAGGACTTAAATTCCCTCTGTTCAGGCTGACTTTCAATTCTGAAATATGTGTCTTTGCAAGCATAAAACAAAAACCAAAACAAATAAAACACTTAGCTGGGTAGGATCTCCTGTGATCACGACTCCCTAAACCTCTTTATCATCTTCTTTACTATCTATCTTTCTGACAACTGTGCTCACAACACAGATATTTTTGTTCTTTTAGATTTGTGAAGACTCTCATACAATTCATACTGCATCCTTTTATCTTTCATAGTTGAGAAATTATATATTTTTTATCTCATTTTTCACAGTTCCTTAAGAACTGTCCTCAAGTTCCTAGCATTTACCATTTTAATGAGACAAAACCCCTCAACTGAAACTCATGCTGTTTCTAATTATCATGGAATCATTAAACATTAATAGGAATGTGAAAATACATACACTATTATAAAAGAAGCCTTATGCTCATGACACACATGGAGGGCCACATCTGCTGGCCCAGTTTCACGAGCAGGAAACATGTAATTCTATCCCTACCAATGCCATACCTGGCATTTTTATACCCATTTGATACTGATTCATTTATTTTGACTACTTAGGCAAACATATCCCTGATATAAAAAATATTAGCAAGAGAAATAAAGACATTGCTGGAGTGAAGTTGAATGATTGATGTGATTAGAAAAGGTTAAAGATTAGAGCATGTAATTGTTACAATGTAAGCTTTGTGAATAACAATTTTTATTCTCTAAATCATACAAATACATATGTGATAGGAGCTAAATTTTGTGATACATATTACACACACACATATACACACACAAGCATACACATTTATGTTTCTCTATGTTTACTACAATCAGAAACACAATACAAATTAACAGCTTTACCTAAAATAAAGATATTTGTATGTGTTGTCAGCACCATATAATTAAGAACAGATGAGGCAGATATATAAATTTATTATTACATTCAAACCTGCAATAGAAGATATTTGTTTCTAGATGGGCTATTGAGAAAATCCTCCAGACCAACACAATCCCCTTAGTACAAGGAAGGAAGTAGCTTTAAGAAGCAGCAATGTCTTTTTAAAAAATGCTAATTCTCACAGTTTAAAAAGTTAAATATAAGTCTTTGATATGTTGGAAATACAAATACTCTGATTCCATCATTGTACATTACATAATATAGTGAACTGATGAATTATACTCTATATATGTGTATAAAATGTATGCATCAATTTAAAGAAAAATGAAATGCTGATGAAATATATATTCTGATGATATTTAGGCTACTCTACATATCAAAAGCAAATGTTCTATATGTAGAAAAACACAACCTTCTGTCATGTTAAACTTCAGAGTAGTTTCTAAAATTAACCTGAGGTTAACAGTAAAGGGAAATGAGGGCATTTATGATGGGGACTCCCAGACTTAATTTAATAACAAGGATACTCCCTCACAGTGAAAGAAAAATTATAATCATAATGAATATTTCTTGCATGCTTTGTTTTAGATTTTGTTTTTGTATGTTTTCCTGTTTTTGGATTTGCTTGTTTTTCTGTATATTGGTTCATGTATCTCAATTTGGCCTCAGATTCAGAATATATCCATAATATGGCCTTGAACTTCTGATACTTATGTCTCCATCTCCTGGAGGTAAAGATAGAAAAGGTGCCCCACTGTAGACAATGTATGAACATCGTTTGAGATTCATGGGAATGCATCTTTCTTTCTTAAATGAACAAATTGGTATACAGCTCATTTTACATTGAAGTGAAATTTATTAACATTTAAATGCTTATCAGAGCTAGATCTATATTCCTAGAAAGTGAAAACTAATTATACAGTGAGTCATAAGAGCAGGCTTTTAAAAATTAAGAGAAATTAACCAAACACAAATATTCCACAAAAGGTATTTACTTAAGGGGAATTCATATCTATTTTGACAAAAGAAACATTCTTGTTTTATTTTCTGGCAAGAAAAGATTACCGGTTTTATAGAAAGCATAGATTTGTGGCCATTGGGGAAACTATACTGCCCCTTATGAGAAAAAATTGGAAGAGTCAAGCTTAGTGGAGCATGGCTTTAATCCCAGCACTTAGGATCAAAAGTAGATGGATCTCTATAAGGTAAAGGCCAGCATGATCTACATAGTATATTTCAGATAAGTTAGACTACATTGTAAGAATCACATTAATAACAATACTACTGATGATGATGATTATATAGAGTATTATAATAATGATATTGATAACAACAACAATAATAAATGAATTTGAGTTAATTAAGGCAATAAGTACAATAGTATCTCTCCTCTCTAGTAGCACAGACAAGCTCTTCTTATCAGGGGACTGAATATATATATATATATATATGTGTGTGTGTGTGTGTGTGTGTTTTCATAGTATGAGACAGAACAAGGTAACACTAATTATGGTACCATATTGATTATATCATATTCATCATAAAATGGGAATAGAGCTGGATGTGCATTGCTTCATTTTATGTACATGGTCTGCATCAGCACCTCATGAGATTCCACTGAGAACAGTGTCTGTATCTTTTTAATGGTTTAAACTCTATAAATTCAGAGGGATCAAGAAGTTTACTAAAATTCAGGCAATTAATACTAAGTAGAACCACAGTTGCAAGGAATGTCAGTTTTCTGTAAGGCAATCTTACTCTTGATTTTGAATTGCAAGTCACCATGAAGTTTAAGTGTAAAATTTCTGGCTGGAATGGAAACAATCATAATTTAAATATCATTAACTTATTTGCCATCAAATCTGAGTTAATGGCTTACACTGGATGAGAAAAAACAAACAGCAATGCCAACAATTAAGAAAATTGCAATAAAATAGAGCATACTTTCCATATATCACCATGTATTTCTTAGTTATTCTAATCTTGCATGTAATGTTATTTATGTTATAAAATTTTATACTTATAATTTCCCATGTTTTACTTCATTGCAAAGAAACGGTCTTCATAATTTCATTCTAATAAATTTCAAGCATGCAATAGAGCTCCTTGTGATTTAACAATATTTATATATTGATTTTCCATTGGTTAGTGACTTGTAATATCAAATGTTTCTACTATAATATAATTGGGTTGTAAAACTAACTTCCTTGATTAAAATAATGTTTACATTTCATTTTATGGAAGATGATCATAGGTATTTATCTTTTATATCTAATAAGAAAAGCCTTAATCTAATTTAGTTGGTTGTTTGTATATGTGTGTGAATGTGTGTATGTGTGTGTTACACACATTTGTGTTAATGTGTATTTTCAAAGACAAGATGATGACATTTTATTCCCTGTTATATTACTCTTAGTTTTATTACTTTACGACACCATTTCTCCTTGAGTCTAGACCTCAGATAGGAGCCAGAAAGCTTCAAACGTTCTCACAAACTCCACAGCACTCGAGTTACAGGCACAAGCATAGGCATGTGTGTGTGTGTGTGTTGTGTGTGTGTGT
>JAJTUV010003634.1:0-84809 GCA_021653895.1 Mastomys natalensis | reverse complement strand
TTCATTCATTTGCTAGCTGGGCACATCACCTTGTTCAAACATTATCACCAGCCTTCTGTTTTCTATTCCTTCACTGCCTAAGTTGGTTGCCCCAAACCTTGCCCTGTAGATTGATCTTGAACTCAGAGATCTGCATGCCTGTCTCCTGGGATTAAAGGTGGGGGCCATCAAACCTGGATTTAAGTTTTTCTTTACCTGGAATTTTTCTGTTCTAGGCTGGCCTTGAACTGAGAGATCTGCCTGTCTGTGCCTGCTGGGATTAAATAATTGTAGTACTGTGCCTAGATAAATTTAGCTGGGTGAAATCTTGCCATGTCTTTATTCTTTTATTCTTGTCAGAAGATCATTACTCTCTTAATTAAATCTAATATTCTTGAACACAGGATTCAGCTCCATTTCAGTTCCTGGGGCCCCTTTAATACTTGAACCATATATTTTATATTTTTCCTTTCTCAGTTTGCTATGCTTGTTTAAAACAATCTTCATGAGATTTAACCAGAGAACAAACTCTATGATGGGCATTTCTGAGACGTTCTTTGTCAATGTAATTAATCTAAGTCTCTTTACCTTAGCCTAAGGCAGATTCTTCCAAGAAGAACAAAAAGTAACCACATTCTTCACCAAAATACCACAGAAACAGTCTCTAGGTCACATACTGACATTCTCCACTGAAACCTCTTGGGCCAAGTCTGCACAATTCAAATCACTCTCAGTAAGAAAGTCTTCCATATTCCTACTAGGTTAGCCCATTAAGCCCCATTTAAAGCATTCCACTGCTTTCCAAATCCAAAGTACCCAAATTCACATTCTTTTTTTTTTTTTAAATCACACCACAATTTATTTATTCACACAGGGTTATAAACACAAAAAGGCGGAATGTGGGGAAGGGAATGACATCAGAGCATAGGTGTTCGGGGGGAGTACAGATATCTTCAGAACAGGGTATCAGCTGGGCGAAGGTTCAGGGACAGGTCACTATGACTCTGACTATGATTCACTTGTCCTTATCTAAGTTGGTACTGTCCGCTGAGGCTGCCTATTTATAAGATCTATGACTACTCAGGCTGGTAAGTTTCCACAGAAGCTGCCTGTTTACAATAGCTTATAGCCTGCTGTTTCAATGTTTTTCCACAGAGACCCAAGACTTTGTGTTAGCCATGTATGTATGTCAGGCCTATTGCTGATTTTAGGCCTATGGCTGATTTTAGGCCTTCAGTGTATAAGCAGGGCTGCCTCTGACACCTCCTCCCTTCTCTAAGTATAGAGGAGTCTTGGCGATTCTAATCTTGCAAAGGCCAGGATAGAGGCCTGACCTCCAATAATTGAAGGGGACCTTGTAATGGCTCCGGTCCTCCTGTCATTGTCCAGTGAGGCATGAGGGCCATACCCATCCCGATGTCCTTTTCCTGGAGAGGGGATACTTTTGACATCAACCCCTATGCAGTCAGGCTTGTCCCTCAGGGAACCCAGAGAGATATGTTTAGTTTTTATTTATATTCCCTTGCAGTGCTTAGTCTCGCAGCCTAAGCAAGAATTCAGATCGCCAGTCAGAGGGGTTCTGGGTGGCCCCTCTCTGCTTGGTCTAAGGGTGGAAGTCCCCTCTTTTAGATTGGGTGGAGATGGGTTTTGAGAACACCCTGGATAGAGTAACAACCTCATCTTGAGTCTCGTGGTCCTCCATAGCTAACTTATGCTGATGTATCCGAATAGGTTTTGCTACCAAATTAGCTATCTGTTGTATCACAAAGTTAGTCAGTCTATTTAAGTCTATTTAAATTCACGTTCTTAAAAAAAAAAAAAAAAGAAAGAAAGAAAGAAAGAAAGAAAGACATGGTCAGGCCTATCACAGTGATACTCTAGTCACTGATACCAACTTCTGTCTTAGTTAGGATTTTACTGCTGTGAACAGACACCATCACCAAGGCAAATCTTATAAATGACAACATTTAATTGGGTCTGGTTTACAGGTTCAGAGGTTCAGTCCATTATCAAAGAGGGAACATGGTGGCATCCAGGCAGGCATGGTGCAGACATAGCTGAGAGTTCTACATCTCCATCTGAAGGCTGCTAGCAGAATACTGACTTCCAAGCAGCTAGGATGAGGGCCTTATAGCCCACACTCACAGTGTCACACCTACTCCAACAGGGCCACACTTTCTAATAGTGCCACTCCCTGGGTGAGCATAGGGAAACCTTCACAGGGGTGCTGCCAGGCTCAGTCCTGTCTCACTGTTGTAGAAAGCCTCATGTTAATAAAACATTTTAAATGACATATCCTGTAGCTCTCTGAGATTTTCGAAGACCACCTATCTATCCATAGTATATCAAATTAGGCAAATGTTGCTTGTTTCTAGCTATCTACTATCTGTTAAACTTTGGCAACAGCTACAAGAGGCCAAAGAAAGCTTAGTTTTGTAATTAACAAAACTAGTACCTGACATGTCCATAAATTTGATTGACTGACTACCAACTTGCATTTCTTAATTATCTTGAACTCTTTGCAATAGTGTCTTTCAAGGACTAGAACTTTGCATTGTATTATAAAATGAGTCACATAGATACAATACTGTAAACAAGAGTTGATGTACAGTATGTTGTAGCAAAAATGTAAGCATAAATTTCTCTCAATATACAAAAATCCAAACCAATGTAAAATATCACAGACTACACTCTTTAGTCTAAATACTATTTAACAATCTACCCTTTTATCCTCTCATTTCAGTGTAACTTTAATTTTTTCAAATACTATTTTTAAGGATGGTTCCTAAAAACTTTAACTTTCCTTGTAACCCACCACACACCAGAAATAGTGGAAAAGAAAGAATACAGAGGGAGTGGCAGGTAAGTGGACCTGTTTAGAAAGGTTCTTTGGAGGAACTCCCGTCTGTGTTGTCTGGAAATCAGTAGTTTAGGTCACAGGTCACCAGCGGCAGCTCCATCCACTCACAAATGCCTCATGGATACACCAGCAGTCCGGTTTCGTAGAGTCTGGATAGCAACATCTGTGACATAATCTAGCAGAGACAGCCAGGCCTTGGCTTGAGTCAGCAGGAGGGACCAAGAGGAACACCAGGAGAAGTTCTCAGCTGTGCCTCTCTCAGAAAAGGGAAGATGAGTGAAGACACAAAATCCACAAGTGTTGCACAGTGAGCAGTACCAGGAAGCCAAGCTCTGTCTCCATCACTCCATGGAGTCCTATTTATACCCTCCAAACATCCCATGTCTTGCGATCCCACATGCATTCAATCAGCCTGAGTCCTTGGAAGCAGCAGCAAACTGCAGCAGACACCCAGAAGGTTTTTGGTGCGTTTCTCTCTATGACACTCCGACAAATGAAGTTCAACTACACAATGGAAGGCAGACCAATATAAGTGTGTCCTTAGCAAAGAATCCTTTATCATCTGTCCTTTCATGTGCTGGCTTTAGCAGAACATCCTCTCTCCAGTCAGTGTCTGCTTAAGCAAAATGTTCCTTCATGAATCAGGCTTAGTCTTTCACACCTGTATCTGTGTTAATGAAATATTTCACATGTCTGCATGAGCAAAACACCATCCTACCAACTTTCCAAAGAACCCTTAGTTTCTACTTCAGCCCAGGAAGGTTGGCTGAGGAAGGGAACACAGGGCAGTGCAGTGACAGGGTTCTGGTGCACAGGGCAGGATGGGCTCCACAGTTCTTCACACTGAGCCCATAAAATCACAGGGAACATCGGACACCATCTGTCACTTAGTCCATGCCAGGCTGCTGTCTTCATGCTAGAGAATGAGAGTCAAGAACCATCACTGTGAAGAAAACATTCTAACAACCATGAATAACTCACAGGAGATTCTGGGGTCTCCTGAAACACAATGATGTCCACATTTCTCCTCCCCAGTCAGGCCCCAGAGTGTCACCTTTACAATCTGGGAAAGACATCAGAGCTCTGGTAGCTGTCCCTGTCCAGGGTAAAACAAAACATGCACACATACACACACACAGAGAGAGATACACACTCATATCAAGGTACAACACAGGCCTCCAGAGGATTTCTCTAAAGAAGCTATCATGGGTTACCAGAACTCCCCATCATCTCAAGCTTCACTGTAATCACCTCAGGACAATCCGGTCACACACACGTACCTGGAGCCAGAGCATAGACTCCTCCTGTTCCTCCTGTGAGAAGGAAAGTTGTGAGAGTTCAAGGAACAGTCAAAGTCTAGAAGTTTCCAGAACTGAGAGAGGACCCACATTGGAGACAGTAGCAATGAGGGGTGTGGATGTGTTTCCCATTAATGAGCAGAGCACACTTCTAAAGGAAGCTGAGAGAAAACTCAGACACTGCCCTTTCCTACCTGTGTTTCTCTTCCTCTTCATCACAAAAACCACCACAGCTCCAATGATGGCCACAGCTCCAAGGACAACCAGAACAGTAATGATTGCCATTTTAGAGTCAATGGATGGAGGAGGCTCTGGGAAGCACAGGGACAGGAAATGAAGGTCAGGGTCATGACCACAGCTCTCAGACCTGACCAGCTCAGGGTCTGCAGAAGGTTCAAGGTTTTCCTTACCCCAGCTCTGCACCCACACCCTCCTTACCCCATCTTAGGGTGAGGGGCTCAGGCAGCCCCTCATGCTCCACATGGCAAGTGTAATTCTGCTCCTTCCCAAGAGGCACCACCACAGATGCCCACTTCTGGAAGGTTCCATCCCCTGCAGGCCTGGTCTCCACAAGCTCCATGTCCTGGGTCAGCTCCTCCCCATTCAACTGCCAGGTCAGGGTGATGTCAGCAGGGTAGAAGCCCATGGCCCAGCACCTCAGGGTGACATCACCTTCAAATCTAGGGTGATGGGTCACATATGTCTTTGGGGGATCTGTGATTAGATGTATACAACACCAAAATTAACAAGACAATCTGAAATCTACACAACACTCAGTTAAATCAATGATGACACTGAACTAGCTGTCTGACACTTGAACTGTCATTTTACTAGTGTCCTGCAGGTAGAGCTGGTCACCTCATGACAGAACTGCCCATTTTCCTGGGGACACAGAAGCTAAGAGGGAATCATACATGCCCATGGGTCAACATGGCAGTCCTTATGTGATGTTCTATATATAGCATGAAGTAGGTAGTCATGGAATGGATAATGGAATGCAAAATAATTTGTGTTTGAGTTCATGTCTAAATTATAAACTATGGCCATGTGCTACTGGTAGGTTGCCACCACTGAGACTCAAACTCTTTGGTCATCTTGCTGACTAACATAACTGTCAGTACAAGGAACAGCCATCACAAAGTGTGTAGCAGAAATGTGGTGAACCTCTGACACTCAGCCAGAGAAAATGATTACCTGGCCTTGCATATTGAGTGACAAGATAAAGGTGTGTTACACAGGATCCCTGGAGTGTGCTGTGGACCCCAGTGCAGCACTCACTGTGACACAGTGTAGCACTCATGTGACACAGTGTGCTCACAGGGTGGGTGGATCTTCCCTCTCACTCCAGCCCTGGATTGCAGAAGACACTCTCTCAGAAAGTCCAATTCCTGATTCACTAGGGGGAGCACTGTAACTTGTGGGGGCAGAGGAAGAGCAGGAGGCTTCTGGATGTTTAGTTCTGACAGGAAACAGTGTAACCTCACAAGAATCTCTCCTTTAATGAGAACCCTGATTTAACTTGTCTAATCACCCAGTCTGTAAAAACTGATACAAATGATAATACAAGGGCCTGGAGAAACAGTATCACTCCAGTACAGACAAAAACTGAGAAGCAAAATAATTCCAGAGAAAGAGAGAGAGAGAGAGAGAGAGAGAGAGAGAGAGAGAGAGAGAGAGAATCCAGTTTATATTCCATCAGGTTACACCATAAGGGCTCACATCACCACTCACCACTGTAGGAATAGATAGAAATGGGTTGTTGAAGGGCTGCAAATCCCAGAGACAGGGAGGGATCTGCAAGAATGTATTCCTTGTAAAGTTCCAGAAACTGGGGAGCCAGCCTAGTGTAGGGGAGTCCATGTCTCCCATCAGGTATAGGAGATTTCTGGTCCTGAGGTGTAAGGGCTGACACACTCAGTGTGACAGGAGTCAGTGTCCACAGACAGTGAATGTGGGCAGAGAACCTGGCCTGGGAGAGGCCATGGCTGACTGCAGGGAGCCCCTGCTGCTCTGTCAGGAAATTCTCTCCTTCCCTCCTGAGACAGACTGGGAACTGCCAGAGAGAAGGCTGAGCCCTGGGAGAGTCAGTGCAGTTACTGTGATGAGGATCCAGAGACCTGGGACACTCTCTCCCCTCTGAGACAGGGGCATCACCCCAACTGAGGGTTTCTTCTTCCCCAGGACTGAGCCCCAGCCTGAGGGCACAGGGAGGAGCTGCCCGCAGCCCCTGTACCTGTGCGCAGCAGAGTCTCCTTCCCGCGCTCCAAGTGTCTGAGAAGCCACTCCAGGCACTCGCCCTCCAGGTAGGCCCTGCGTCTCGCTGCATAACCAGCTTGCTCCCACTTGCGTCGAGTGATCTGTGCAGCCATGTCCGCCGCTGTCCACGTTTTCAGATCTTCGTTCAGGGCGATGTAATCACGGCCGTCATAGGCGTACTGTTCATACCCACGGAGGAAGCTCCCATCTGACCCCACTTCACAGCCATACATCACCTGTTTGGTGTGAGAGCCTGCAGGACCACGCGGTCAGCCCCGCCCACCTGCCCCAGCCCCGCCCACCCGCGGACTTCTCCAAACTGAAAGGGAAACCGGTCCCTAGTGGGTTCGGCTTCTGAACCTCGGACACGGTACCCGGGAGGTCTCTCGCCCCTGTGTCGGGACGTGGAGGGGTGGTGACCTCCGACCCGGGGTTACTCACCGCCCTCGCTCTGGTTGTAGTAGCGGAGCAGGTTCCTCAGGCTCACTCGGTTAATCTGCTCGTGATTCTTGGCGTTCCGCGTCTCCCGCTCCCAATACTCAGGGCTCTCCTGCTCCACCCACAAGGCACGCGGCTCCATCCTTGGATTCTCTGCGTCGCTGTCGAAGCGCACGAACTGCGTGTCGTCCACGTAGCCGACTTCCATGTACCGGGGCTCCCCGAGGCCGGGCCGGGACACCGCAATGTGGAAATACCGCATCGAGTGTGAGCCTGGGGGCGGCGCTTGTTGAGACCCCGACCTGCTCCTGGGAACCCGGCAGGTGAGAGGGCCGGGAGGGAAGCAGGGCGTGGGGATCAGGACGCAGGTGGAGAAGGAGCAGATCATCTGGTGGGCAACTCGAGGACCCGGCTTCCCCGGTGCTACCCCTGCCCCTCCCTGCAGAGCCCGCATCCCTCCCGACCCCGCACTCACGCGCTCGGGTCTGGGTCGGGGCTAGGGTGGCGGCCAGCAGCAGGAGTAGCGTGCATGGTGCCATTGTCCCCATCTGGGATCCGGGGCGTCTGAGTTCCATGGGCTGCGTGGACTTTATAACTAGTGTCCGCTGCGACGCTGATTGGTTCCCCGGGATTGCGCCACCCAATGGGGGTGAGACATGCACCTACGTCATCAGTGTCTGGGCAGAAAGACCTGACCCAGGTTAGGAGCAGAAGTGAAACTGGGGAGTCGAGGAATCCCTAGCCCTGGGCTTCCCCACCCATGACCTCACCGCCTGGAGACTAAGACTTTGTCTGAACCCTGTGCTGTGGACAGAGCAGCGCTGTTTGTCATGGTGTCTCCGAGTTCTGACCCAGAAGCTGTCTGGACACCAGGAGAGACCCGCAGGCCAGACTCTCTGTGTCTTCTCTGCCACCCTTCCTCTTTCTTCTTCTATTCTGAAGTTAGACTCTGAGTCTTCTAGAAGGAAAGCCACTTCCGGGAATACGATGGTGAAACAAGCGGTTGGGGTTGCAGTGGAGAGATGTGTCTCCTTAAACAGAGGTGCTGGCCTGCAAGCCCCACAGGGACCCCACAGACACCAGGCTCTGTGTTCACCTGCAGTGGGCGGCTCACACTGCCAAGCCTGATTGTAAAGAGCAGACTTTGCCTCTTCCCTTAGGATCTGTCTTCTCAGCCTCGGGCTGAGACACAGATTTGTCCTGTTTCTTCCCAGAGGAAGCATCTCAAGCTCCAGATGGGTGTGTTTTATTTACAAGATCTTCATTCTCAGTCCTGAGATTGTCTCTTTGGACCTGGGTCATTGTGTTGGCACTGTAGACCCCCTTGTCCACTGGGAAGAGGGTTTGGTATCAAAGGCAACATAAATTTTCTGCACCCCATTCTCCATGTTTCGTTACAAGGTTCTCCAATGTTTATCTAAACGTGGTTAACATTAGGAACGGTAGGGTGGTTTATCTGTAGTGTGGGATGTCCCATGCATCATCATTTTTAACTTACAGGACCAATAGACCAATCCTCCATAGGTGTTAACATCCTTAAGGCATGATGGTCTGATTGTCAAGGAAAGCAAGCAAAGGAATCAGCACTGGAAGTTGCCCTTGTGTGTATAGGAATCATAATGGGTTTCTGACATCCTACTAGTGAGCAGTCTCCTGTCCTGTTTGTCTGGTTCTTCTCATGATATGGTTCCATGACATAAGACAACAAAAGCATAGTGTTAGGAGGCGTGGGGCTAACCTCAGCATGGTGTTAAGGAAGGTAAAAACAGCCATGAGAATGACACAGAAAGAGCCTTTCTGGGGTTTGGGGGTTGAGAAAGAGCTGCCTCGAGCTGTGTCAATGAGGACATGAGTGTCCTCCTTCCAGGTGATCTGGTTGTGTGCCCTCAGGTGCCTGCGTGGTCTCCTCTTTGTTTTCTCTGTGATCCCCAGGCATGTCCTCTTTCTGACTGGAGGTGTTTCATCAGACATTGCAGGCCAGTATCGAGACAGGGTGAGGTTGGTCCTCTGGAAAAATAGAAGCAAATCCCCTTCATGTAGTTAACAGGTAACCCATCCCCCTCCAACACCTGTCAAAGGGGTCCTTCCATCTGACCAGGATGGGTGGTATTATGTGGTGGTTGACTCCAGTGACAGACAATGGGAGGTTTGTCTTGGGTGACATAGATTTTGAACTCATTAGGTGTGAATAATGCCAGGTTCAATTTAGCATTTGGTGGCAGGAAGCCTTGTGTTTACTTAATTATTTTAAAGTGTTTGATTTGTTCTTTCAATGACAGTTCAGCTCTGAGGGTTGTGAGGGATACCAGTATGGTGGACAATTTTCCAAGACTTGCAGAAATTGTAGAATTGATGGCTGTTGAATGAATGCAGGTCCAGTATCAGCTTTGATATGGAGAGTGATCCCCATAATAGCAAAATTGGAGAACATGTGATTAATTAGGCTTTTAAATGGGGTTAGGTATCAGTAGTAGCGAATACAAATTTTTGTGTACAGTGATGGGATTTGGGTGACATCATGGTTGCAAGAGGGCATTAGCCTTAGGGTTGAAGTTGGTGCCCAATTGTTGTATAGCAGGGGTGCGACTTAGGGAGGCACAGGAGGAGCAAGTTCTGAGGATGTGTTTGAGGTATTTTATGGGGCATTGAGGAATTTGGCTGTAGGCCTTTCAGGTTAATATGGTTATCTGATGGGAGTTCTTTACCAGTGAGGGTGACAGAGTAAAGGCCTCAGTTGTGACAATCATACTGGCTGAAGTTTTGCCATCAGAGATAGGTATGGTGTGGGATGAGTGTGACCATACATGGCTGACTAAGAATGGATATGTTCTAGTTGAAAGTATTTTTGAAATCTTAATAGTTGGGAAAGAGGGTCACCACCAAGTCTAACATAGGGCAGGTTAGCCACAGGAGTAAACTGACTGTATAAGTGCTGTCTGAACACAGACTAGCTGGTTCTTTTAGATATGTTAAAACCAGGAAGACAGAATACAGTTCTTTAAATGAGGGAGATTTATCTGTCAGGGAGAAAAATGTGACTCAGAGCCAATTTCTCTTTGGTATACTGTGTAGAGAGCATCCTGTCACTCTCCATATGTAAAAGCTGTGGGCCATGGATAGCAGACCAAGAGAACAGTGGAGAAGACTGGGTGGCTGCAGGAATTTATCTTTGGGATAATAGTTGTCTGTCTGTCCTGGAAATCTAATGAGGCTATTAGCAAAAGAGGTGTGCTTTCTCAGGAGCCATTGGATGTCTGAGATGGGGAAGGGAAAAAAGTTCCATCAGGTTCTTTACCTATAATTTTTAAGGTACACTCTATTCTTGTCCTAATAGTGGATAAAGATTCAACCTCGATTAGTAGTTGAGGCACTACCCCTGTTGGAGCATGGAGCCATTCTAGGATCCCCTGAGGTTGATGTAAGGCTCCAACCACTGTGTGGGGAAGAACTGAATGTAAAGACCTGGATTGGGTGTTGTGGATCATAACATGCCAGGTGCTTCTAACATGGTGTTTAATAGAACAAAGGGTCCCTCTGGCTGCTGGCATCAGGGAGAGAGGAGAGAAGGGGCTCATTGTCACCCTTAGGTAAATGGAATAGAGGCTGTGATTGCCTGGTTGATATGGTGAGCCAAGACCTAAACTAATTAATACTGCCTAAGAAGCTTTGAAGGGTATTTAGGGTTAATGCACTGGGGACGTCACTGACAGGTGTAGCTGGCCAGACTCAGGATCCATGGATTTCTCTCTCTAGGAATGTGATGGGTTGAATAAGTTGAATCTTTCATTTTTTAAAGATTTATTCTCTTTTATGTATATGAGTACACTATAACTCTCTTCAGGGATACTGGAATAGAGTATTCCATGACGTATGGTTTTTAGCCACAATGTGGTTGCTGGTAATTGAACTCAGGACCTCTGGAACAGCAGTCAGTGCTCTTAACTGCTGAGCCATATCTCCAGCCAGAACAAGTTGAATCTTAACTTTGGATAGTAAAAAGCCTCCTTCTGTTAGGGCTTGTATGGCTTGAAATTCTCTAAGGTTAGGTTTTGATCTTGCCTTTTAGCTTGTCATATTAAGAGGTCATCCAAGTAATGAAATATACAGAGGCCTGAGTTAAAAAGGGGTTTTAACACACCAGCCGCAGCTTCTTAACAAAGGCTTGAGGGAGTTCCCTCCATTCAACCCTATCAGCTGGTCCTGAGGTATTGACTTTAGGCAGTAAGGGGGCTAAATGGTGCCAGGCCTGGAGTGTACATAAACAGATCTGCTCAAAGCAGCCACCAGGGAGTAATGCTTACTAAATACCTGTGGAGAAATTACACTGGCTGAACAATTGGCTATAGTTCCAATTTATTAATGGAGGGTGGTTGTCCTTGTTGTGGTCCTATTTATTGTTTATGTGTGTCATTTTTTTCTAGCTTGCACCTAACATTTATCTCCAAAACAGGACTTCCCACTGTGCAAACAGGAGACTAAGGAAAGTAGCTAGCACATACCTCTCCAGTCTAGGGGGTAAAGGTCACTCCTGAAGCTTCGTATAATAGATTTCATGCATGGGCATGAATTCCATCCTCACAGTTGGCTTTGCATTATTTTTTTAAAGTCTGTTACTGGGAGGAGATACCAAGTCAGCGGATATTGTCTTGTTAAATGTAGATTAACAGGGACCCTATGGATGGAGATTCTGGATCCCTGGGCCACTGTGGCTGAGGATAATTGTTCCCAGTGTTTCTGAGATTACAGAGCTGCTCTGACTGGGGCTTTGGGGAGGTGCTGTGGATGTAAGCATTTCTGCTCAGATGAAAATGTATTTTGAGACTTGGAAGTCCAAGAACCACACAGCTCTGAGGTGGTACAGTGTCCCAGTAGAACGGCATCCTGAGACAGAGGGGCCCAGGAACCACACAGCTCTGAGAAGAAGCGTCCTCATCAGAGGCATTGTAGCTTCCAGGGGAGGGTCTCCCCAGCTGAACTAAGAATCTGAAGAGCCTCAGCCCCGCTCCTTCTTTTCCTTTCTTTTCTTCATTGCTGCTTATCTTCTTGGCTTCTTCTGATGAGAGAGTCATACCAGGCAGCAAATCTCATGAAAGAGATTTATTGGAGGATCCAGGATATGGAGGATGAATCCAGGAATGGCTGCCCTTTGCTCTTCGGAACTAACAGCAGGGAATCAGTAAAGGGCAGTGCTTATATAGGATTTATGAGGGGCAAAGCTTTTCTGGGCAGAGATTTCCAGAGTGAGGATTGGTGGGATCTCAAGTCCTGAGCTTGGACGTGAGGGGAGGCTCAGAGATTGGTGGGTTTTCCTGCTCAGGAATTGGTGCCTTTTTTTCGCCCTCTCTTTTCCCTGCATTGGGGCCAAAGTTTAGGGTGGAATGTGTTCCCAACTGCAGCTGCCTTTTACTGAGGCGCCATCTCTGTGGGCTGCTGGTGGAGGCTGGAGAGGAGGTGCTAACACTGTGGACAGCTCCTGTGGGACAGCTCCTGCAAGGCAGTAGGCTGAGGCAGGGAAGAAGGAGTCATTACCATGGACTGCTCCTGAGGATCAGCTCCTTTTGAGGCGGGGAAGGAGTCACCACCATGGACAGCTCCTGTGGGACATTTTACTCCTTTGTACAAAGTCTGAGTCAGGAAGGAAGGGCCTGTTGCTGCTTTGATGGCTTTTGTGGTGCAGAAGCTTTTGAGGTGAGCCCCTCAGAAACCATTGCTTCAACATAGTTCCTGTATGTCTTCACTGGGAATAAAAGACTCCCAGTGGTAGCTTGTATGTTAATCCAGCACAGCAGGGAACCCTGTCTCTCTCTCTCTCTCTCTCTCCTCTCCTCTCTCTCTCTCTCTCTCTCTCTCTCTCTCAGTTTTGAAAAGCTTTAATGGCAGAAGCTCCCCATAAGTCTTAGGCATTTTCTCTTTGAGCTTGCAGGAACAACAGAGAAGCATTTAGCAAGATACAGATGAAACAAAAATCTAGGAAAAAGAGCTAAGGACCCTTCTTGGGTTTGGAGGAGCTCAAGAGAAAGGCAGACTAGCTTGGTAGAATGACACACAGATTTCTGAAGGCAGTTTCATTGTAGAATCAGGCTTGCAAATAGATATCTCATATATAGTTTAGAAAATAAAGTTTCCTCGATGAAGTAGGAAGTTATTGCCTCAGTTTATTCCTCCTGTGTCTTCAGTGCTATAAGTATTAGTTAATTTAAATGGTTACAGGCCTATGAGCAGACTTTGGTTTCCTGAAATACAGAGCCATACACAATGCAGAACAACAACAGGCTTATGACGAGGACTTTAAGACAGACATGCTGAATACTGCATCCTGCATGCCCAAGTTAGGGCTGCAAGCCACAAGTCCGTAGAGCTGGTAGTGGAGATTAAGATTTTTAAATATAAGATAGTCCAGGTGCAAGAATCTGTACCCAAGTTATAGGAGAGAGAACCATCGCTATTAGGTCTTGTCTCAGCTGTAGATGTGCTCCTGAGGGATGAACAGAGAGATCACACCAGACACCTGAGAACCCTGGAAAAGACACTGGAAAGAAGAAGCAGACATCATCACAGAAACATGACTACAGGGAGTGGCCTGTGCAGCTTCAAGACTGCATCATTAGTAGCTAAAACAAATGGAGAGGTGTGGGGAGGAAATGTAGTGTGACTTACCTAATGTACCCAGCAGTTTAAAGAATCCCTGCTTGAGTCTCGAACCTTCAGCCCTGGGTATTTATAATCCTAGGGACAGGACAAGGGTCTGGCTATGCCTGTGTCCTTGTGATCACAGACTCTCAGCACGTGATTCACAGCGATGGAGAGAGCAGAGCCCAGAGGTGACACAGCCAAGAAGTGACTCCATCAAGGATAACAACACACTGAGCTCCACCTGGGTACAGCCCTGGTCACACTCAGCCCTCACCACCTTATCCTGTCCCACCAGATACACGCAGCTTACTAACACAGATTCTGCGAGGTTCTCCATCCGCCAATTATTTCCTCCACAAACACTAAGTATTCTCTGTCCTTTAGGTTACCTGTCAATCAACTCTCAGGTCAAGGATGTGAACAATCAAGTTCACATTCAGATTCTTATTCTCAGTGTGGAAGTGAGGAGCTGCAACTCAGGGCAGCATGGAGCTGACAGGATTCAGATGACCCTTCCTGTCTGCTGGACCAGTGTAACTTTAGTTTTTTCAAATCCTATTTTTAATGATGGTTCTTAAACACTTTAACTTTCCTTTGAACTCACCACCAACCAGAGGTAGTGGAAAAGAAAGGATACTAGGTTGATTGAGGGATGAGGGAGTGGACCTGTTTAGAAATTGTTCTCTGGAGCAACTCCTGTCTGTGTTGTCTGGAAATCAGCAGTTCAGTTCACAGGTCAGCAGCAGCAGCTCCATGCACTTGCAAACACCTCATGGATATACCAGCAGTCTGGTTTCCTAAAGTCTGGTTAGCAACAGTGGTGACAGAACCTAGTAGAGACAGGCAGACCTAGGCTCCAGTCAGCAGGAGGGAGCAACACAAACAGCAGAAGAAGTTCACAGCTATGTGTCCCTGCACCTGTGTGCAGCAGCGTCTCCTTCCCAAGCTCCAGGTGTCTGAAAAGCCACTCCATGCACTTGCCCTCCAGGTAGGCCCTGTGTTCCTCATCAGCCTGCTCCCACTTGCTTTGGGTGATCTGCACTGCCATGTCCATGCTGTCCTCATTTTCAGGTCTTGGTTCAGGGCGATGTAATCCTGGCAGTCGTAGGCTTATTGATTATACCCGCTGAGGAGGCCCCCATCTGACCCCATGTCACAGCCATGTGAGAGTCTGCAGAAACTTGGGTCAGCGCCACCCACTCACCCTGGCCCCGCCCTCCCATCCCACCCCACCAACCCGACATGCCACCCCTACCCATCCCAATAACCCCCGTCCCCACCCAATAGACCTGCCACCGCGCCTGCCCCACCCCTGCACACCAGTGGACTTCTCCAAACTGAAAGGGAAACTGATCCCAGGGGGGTTCTGTTCCCGAACATCGTCTTTGGACCTGAGAAGTCTCTGACCCCTGTGTCAGGATGTGGAGGGGTCATGACCTCCAACCTGGGGTCACTCACCGCCCCTGCTCTGGTTGTAGTAGTTGAGCAGGGTCCTCAGGTCCACTGGGAAAGTCTGCTCATGGCCCTTTGCGATCTGTGTCTCCCGCTCAAAATACTCTAGACCCTCCTGCTCCACCCATATCACCTGCAGCTCCATCCTCGGATTCTTGCTGTCGAAGGGCACGAACCAAGTGTCATCCACGTAGCTGACAGATGAACACGGTAGGGGGGCTCCCCAAGGCCAGGCCAGGACATGGCGGTGTGGAAATACCACAGCCAGTGTGATCCTTGGGACACTGGGTGTATATAGATTGGATAGGTGTTTTTAGCTCATGGAGAAGCACTTTTAAGTCTATACTTAGAAGACAACCAAAGGAAATTCATAATCTTGAGCTTGTGACTATGATAATAGCAATCACTTTTGTCATAGTTAGATAAATAATTCATCAGAACTCCATTGATTAGTGTTAAAACTCTAAACTTTTTAGATCTTAATATAAGAATAGCATACAGAGGGAAGAAATCTGAAACATTCTTCATTTTTACATACACCTTAAATCACTTTCTTATACCTCTACGAATTGCATTTACCCACCTTAAAACAACTCCTTAGACCTTTATAAATTGCAGTTAAACCACTTTTTTAGACCTTTATAAGTCACATTCACAGATCTCAAAGCAAGTTTTTAAGATCCTTGCAACTTACTTAAACTTATATATCCTTAGAACTTACATAAACTTTACAGTTTTTTTTCCCTCCAATTATTCACCACAAGACACAGGTGGTTGGTAACTGTGAGCAGTCCTGGTAAAACAACTTCCTTTACATAAAGGAATAGTAAAAAGTTACATTGAAATCTGCTGTGGGAGTTTATCTCTTCTTAGAATCTGGTAACAATGTGATCAGTATCTAGACCAAGTAGCAACTCTAGGAAAGTGCCCCCTGATTGTTACACATGAAGAGAACTGAGAAGCACCTGAAGCCTGTGTTGTTGCTTGCTGTTAAAGTGACAAAGCTCTCCCTAGTCAACACCATCAGAGATCTGCTAAGGTTGGATTTCACCTGAGTAAGCAGGAAGTACAGAGCAAGCAGCTTCCAAATATATTAAAAATGACAGACTTATCTGTTACCTAGACAATCACTGAAGGTTCCGCTGTGGTAGTCATGATTTCATTGGGGACAGAGGACCTAGGACAGCATCAGTCTTCCAGAAAGACTTCCAGCATCTGCCGGGTCCAGAAAGTCCAAAGACTGTCCAGTGGAGGAGGACCCTGGGGGATCTGCCTGCCTTGTGTAAGCAAAGCAAGGAAAGCAACTCCCCAGTATCCTGCTTGTCCACAGTTTGGACAGGTCCTGGTGACAGACACATGAAGGGAAGATTTTCACCCAATGGCTGGCTTTGTCACATTTAAAGTAATCTCAAAGTGGAGTTCTTCTCTACTGTTTCATCTGCTGTAAAGACCTGGGGGTCACTTCTAGGAGTTGGGGGCCACTGTCTGTCATAGTAAGCTTTGTCCATTAAACATTTTAAATGCCATATTCAGCAGATCTCTGAAAAGTTTTGCGGACTGTTAGCTACTAAGGATATGTACACTGAACAAACTTTCCTTGTTTCTAGTAATTTGTTTTAGGCTTAACTTTGGAAACATATACAGGAGGCTAAATAAACCTTGTTGCTGTTCTTAACTTTCATCTCTTAGTTGTCTTCAACAGTTTATAATAAGTCAGTAGCTTTCATAAGATTAAGATTTTGTGACTTTATCTCTGTTATACTTGAGCTTTAGTAATTTGAGTTGAGACTCTTTATCATCTAAATAAAACATAAATGCCATAGTTTAGTCTATAGGAGACTGGTATCTTTTGTTTAGAGTTTACCATTATAGAATACCACAGATTTGTATGACTCAGTTTCTCCAAATAGCTAAAGCTTAACAACATGAGCAAAGACTAAAACCAAGACAAATATCACTGTGAAGCTGAGTAGGCCTTAGAAATATATAACTTATTACATTCCATATTTATTGAATATAACTGGGTGGAGAGATGGCTCAGAAGTGAAGAGCACCAGCTGCTCTTCCAGAAGATCCAGGTTCAAAACCCAGCAGCCACACCACAGCTCACAATGGTCTTTAAATAGAGTTCCAAGGATCTGACACAATCACATGTATATGAATGCATATAATGCTTACATGCTCATAACATTTAATTTTACAATAAAATGCCTACCTTGTTCATCAACATGTGTTATACTTATCTACATTTTATAGCAGCTTGGTGCTGAGCAGTTAGCAGAGGCAGGAGGTTAGAAATATATCTTATATCACCTTTTGCTAATCCAAGTAGATCCGTTATAATCTTACAATTTTATCATCACATACCATGTATTCTAAACCAGGTCAAATCACATATGCAATATGTTGTAACAAATATAACCTTAAAATTTCATCTTCATACAAAAACTTATGCCAATCAGAAATACTTGAAACTTGTTGATACTTCTTTAGTCTACAAAGAGATACAATGATATACAGAAAACTCATTAGGACAAAGAGGTTTTCCTGTCATGTTTTGTGACATGTGGTCAAGTGATGACGTTAGTGAACTCACATGGCATGTACTCTTTAACCTTAGTAAAGATGGCTGCCAGTCCTTCTATTTGATGAAGTCATCAGCCAAGATGGAGGAGAGCCACAAAGTTGCTATTTTAAAACATTGTTGTCATTGTATGTTGTTTTCAAAATCAAAATCCAAGTCATTCAATTTTACCAAGAAGACGAAGGAGCCATATGACGGGGTGAAAACCCACTGGCTCAGTGAGGGAGGGAAAAGACTTTCTACTCTACCAAGGTCTCAGAAGGAAAAAGCTCCTTCTTCTCCACACTGTCTTCAGTTCCCTCCAACTCAATCTCCCTCCTTTCTACTTCCTGTGTTTTCCTATGTTCACCCTGACAACTGATTGTATGCTCTGCCTCTTGACATATTGTTGAGTTTAATTAATATTGTTTACAAAAAGAAAAAAGCTGTATGTAAGGTCTAAGCCACACCACAAGAACCTGTTTAAAATAAACAGAAAGCTCTCGGCTTAAAGGTGTCTATTAGGGCTATGCAACTCCACAAAGAGAAACAGGATTTCCCTCTTCCAAGTTCAGAATCTTGGGCTACACAATGTGATCAAGTTGCAATATTTCCCTTCTTTTGTCTGAATAATATCTATTTCTCTAATATCAATAAAATATACTACTATCTGCCAAGAATTACATTCCAGTGTCCAGTCCATTTGTATTTGGCAACCTTGGAGAAAGTATTCCACTCTATCTAATCTTGGTGTGTCCAACAGTCTGTACTCAAATCACTTTCTTTCATAACTTATATTTTTCACTAAATATTTTTTTAAACCTTAAAACATTTTCTTAAATCCTAAACAACTTAGTCTTACTGTGAGAGTATAAATATTGTCTTGAACCCATCAGAGACCTAGAGGAATGAATGTTATCAACATAGACAGGATGTGCAGAACAGCAGCTTCTAATGCTATAGAAAAGACAGCGATGGCTGGCTGCCTGGACAGTCACCCAGGGTTCCTCTAGAAGGTTGGGGAATCCATGTCTTCCGGCTGCTTGCCCAAAATATCTGACAGATTGTTCCATGAATCAGGAATCATGAAGGACTTCTCTACCTAGTCCTGGCAGAGTTTAACATTTGACTTCCTGTGCTTTCTTTGTCCAGTTTGGACAGTATTGTCAGCAGTTGAAGCAAGGACAGTTTCTTGCCCAGTGGCGGTGCCCATTTGAAGGAAACTCCATAAGGAGGTTCTTCAATGCTCATCATCTTCCTTGAATTATATGAGGTTGCTGCCAGGAGCTGACACATCCATTGTAAAAAAAAAAAAAAAAAGTCTTAAATCAATAAAACATCTATAAATGTCACATTCTGTAGATCTTCTGAGGTTTTTGATGACTAGTATCCTAACAAAACTAAACAAACAAAAGTTGGTTTACTGACTATTAACTTGCATTTAAAAAATTTCTTAAACAATTTGTAACAGGAGCTTTCAAAAGTACTAGTACTTTCCATTGCAGTTTTAAGAATTACATAGGTATCTCAATACCATGGAGTTGATACATAGTATGTTGTAAGAAAATATAACCTTACTTTTGTATCAATATACAAGAATCTATACCAATGTGACCAACTGTAACCTTAATTTGAATCAATATTCAAAGATCTATACTAATGTAATCAAATAAACTCAATTGTGTATCAATATACAAGGAGCTATACTAATGTAACCAACTGTTACCTTAATTTTCTGTCAATATACCAACACCTATACCCATGTAAGCAAATATAACCTCAATTTTGTATCAATATACAAAATCTATGACAATGTAAGCAAATATAACTTTAATGTGTATTAACATACAAAGATCTATACTGATGTAATATAACTTTTTAACAATATAAATAATTTTGTATCAATATACAAAGTTGTATAGAAGAACAGATTGAATAACTTACATGTCTCCTATTATTCCTAAATTATTCCTATACCCTTTTTGTCTATATAAAAAAAAAAGGTTTTAAGTGTAACACAGTAAACTTTTTTTGTATTTGGCAGTCTTAGGATTCAGTATTTTTGAGTTCAGAGTTGTATAAAATGTTCATGTCAGTTTCCTATGAACTCAAGAATTTGAATGTCCTCAGTAGTTTGTAGTCTCGAGCTGACCATTGGGAGATGTTTGCCGCTTTAGAAGCAATCCTGTCTATGTAGATCATAGTGGTCAACCCAAACATGTCCACTGTTTGCCAGAAAACCTAAACATTTTAAATGTCCTAGCCAGCAATCTCAGAAAGGTAAGAACCCATTCTCTTAAGTACATTCAGGTAAACAAACTTTGTTTCTCATTACTTAGCAGAATAAACCTGGAAACACACTCAGGAAGCAAGAAATTTCTAGAATCAGTTCCTACATTGTTGACCTACTGTATGATGACGGAGAGTTTCTGTATCCACAATATTCCTATAGAATTGGTTTTGTGGATCTAATAATTTATACCTTAAGAAAAATGTTAGAGAGTAAATGAAAAACAAAAGATTATGAGATTACTGGCAATAGGATAGTTCCTTTATTTTCTTTTTCTCTGTGGTATACCAAGTGCTTCTTCTGATATTAGAAGGAGATTTTGGAATTTCCTTTAACAGGCATGTGTGGGTTTAGAGAAGGAGAGACCCAAGCTCTAACCCCAAAATCCACCTTTAATGTTTAATTGAATTAGACCACATAAAGACCATTTACCACTTTGTCTGTAGAGGGCAGAAGAGGCAAGATGGAGGTAGATGATACCACTTAGATTGATTTCTTTTCTTCAATTTTCTCTTGATGATCCATCCTTTTTTTTTTTCAGATATTTCCTTTGCCCAGTGGTCTCCAGATTCCTTAGCTGGATGCTTTTATTCTTCTGGAAGGATAGAAGCAACACCCTGCCCAAACCCTAACTCTCAGGGTTCCCCATTTTGGCCTTTTTATCTTTCCTAGCTTTTTTGGGCAATAGAAAAAGTTGAATCGAAGTTACACATACCATACACAAAGTTGAATCAAATACTATACTACAGCAAATTAAGATTCTTATGGATATTAATAATAACCCTTAGTTTTAAGGTTAAGGGCTAAATTTTGTTATATTTTTATCAGTTTTAAATTATACCCAATGACATTACAAAATCTGAGTACTTTACAGCATACTCATGAAGAGATGACTTGAAGCAGAACACAGAGAACTCATAGAGATAAAATACTTTTAGAATGGAAAATAGAGAAAGTACAGAGCAGAGAAAATTTAGGTATAAGATAATTGGGGATCACTTCCGATGTGTTTATAAAAGAAAAAAACAGAGGGATATGTTTTGGTGGATGGGTGGTGCAGTTGGGAAGGGATGTCTCGCCCATGCTGAAGCATCCCTTCCCCCGAGGGACCAGCCATGGGACCATGATATAGTATAGCCTAGAGTTTACTCAGGGCATGGGGGGGAGTTGAGAAGTAGTAGAGGCAGAGAAAGGCAGAGAGAGAAAGACAGAGAGAGAGAGAGGAAGAAGAGGAGAGGAGGAGGAGGAGAGAGCAACAAGAGGAGAAGGAGAAGAGAGAGAGAAGTAGAGCTGGCCATGTGGAGAAGGAGGGGAAGGGAATGGGGAGAGAGTGGAAGGATTAGAGGCCAAGTGGGAGCAAGCAAGAGCAAGAGCAAGAGCAGAGAGTGAGGAAGGTGAAACTGCTCTTTTATATTGAGTCAGGCCACCTGGCTGTTGCCAGGTAACTGTGGGGCAGACTTAGACAAAATGCTAACAACTTCTCTGAACAGTGACATTGTTATTTTTGGGAGAATTTGGAAATCAATTGCACCAAATTTTTGCCCACTGACCTGTACTGAGGACAACCTGTAGAAATAAAACCTGATTTTACAGAGGTAGAGAGAGAGGATTGTGAAACCACATTCCTGTAGAGAGAATTTCTGTAACTCTGAATGTTCTCTCCAGCTCTGTTCTCACACCTCAGAGCAGACCAGCCTTGTTGGTAACCTAGAACCACCCACATTCTGCTCTATGGTGAGAGGCAAGGAAACTCACAATGTACAGGCTCAGGGAGAACAAAGAGAGACAGAGCAGGTAGCAGAAAAAATATAGCTCTAAATAAATTCTAACCCAGGTATGTCCACCTCCAAGAGGACAAAGACTCAGGAAGCACTTCATTCTACTAATCTTTTCAAAGTTCCCCACTCCCTGGTGACTAAGTCTTCAAATATATGAGCCCATGGGGGGCATTCTTATACAAAGCACCATAGAATGTTCAAGACTGAAGCACAGCATCTGCTCCCATCAGGGCAGACTAAAGTGGACGGATGTGGGGGGGCCCTATGTCTCTATCCTTTGGGACTCCCCAAATCTCATGGTACCTAGAAGCAAGTGCTCTTCTTTCTCAGATCATCCTGGGAAGGAAATGATGACAGCAAGTGACAGGACACCTGTGACAAAACCTGAGCCATTTTCCAGTCTTCTCAGTGGCAGGAGTGGACACAAGGGTGCCCTGGAAGGAGAATATGAGACCCTAAGGTATCCTGTTCCCTCAGTGCATGGTCCCTGGTGGAGCAGGCAAACATTTATCCATAAGATCTTTGTCCTGTAAACCTTGTGCACACATAAAGCTCCTGTGGAATAAGCTGGGTGAGCTGTGAGTGTCACTAGGTGCCAGCCTCTTCTTCCCAACCACTTCTCACATGGTGCTCCTCTGTGTCTGCATGTTCCCAGGCAGGGCCCTAGGTGTCCTAGGAGTGTGGGATGCAGCCTTTCCTGAAGGAGTGCTCAACAGCTTCTCAGTCTCACAGCTGCAGGGATTACAGAAAAGGAGCTTAGTGTCCTGATGTGGTTTGTCCAGTGCTGTTCTTATTCTGATGTTAATTCTACTTCCTTGAGAGTGTTATAGCCAGGGAGCTGGAGATCCCCTACTGTGATATCCTGTGAACCTTCCCCCCATTTAAGTGGTCAATAAAGCCTAGAGTCTGGGATTGGGACTGAAAATGAAAGTTGGAACTGGAGGGTTGAGAGTGGGGGCAGGAAGGGAGGCAGAAAAGGATGAGAGGGAAAGAGAGAGGAGGAAGAGGAGCAGGAGGAAACCATGATGGACCAGAACCATGTGGCCAGGAGAAACCATAAGTAGCAATGTGTTGTAAGTCTCAAGGAGCAGAGCCTTAGTTTACAAGAGTCTTAGTTTACTAGAGACCCCTGAGTGAACAACGGAGACAAGAGATCACTGCAAAATGCAAGAGGAAGTTTTAATGTTCCAGCATGCTAGGGCCATCTTGCATCCCAAAAGGAGATGTGACCTTGCACAACTTTTCATCGGACATTTATACAATTTCTAGGGGTAGCAGCCATTAGGCACAATGTGATTGGCAGAACAGTGATTTTTAAACTGATAGGTCTTTAGGAAATGAGTGGCAAGGACCTCCCTCGTCTGTATGTAGCAAGGGTTGGTTCATCCTGTGGAATGTATCTATGTGCTTTGGGCCTTCTCCACTGGCAGTGGGTTCCCTTCCATGTGGTCTGAGAAATGTTAACCAGCCTCTCCCTTGTTCCTCTGATGGAGGAACATTAGTCCAGCAAGTGTCCTCTGACCCAGGAATGTTAATTAGCCTCTCCCATCCAGCAGGTGTCTCTTGACCTTTCCAAAGTTCCTGAGCTGACCTCTTCAGTGTCTCATAGTTGGTCTAGGCTTATAGCTTATAATTATAATAACTGGATTGTGTATTTTTAAAAATGGGCTTATTGGTGTTAGAAATTCAGCAGAGTGTCCCAGATCTTCCATTTCCACATGTGACAGATGACACCAGCTTTGGTTCCTTTCATCCACCCTTAGGGGTTGGTTTGGTGTTTTCTCTTGCCTTCAGACACACTGCTTCGCCTGCATATGCAGCCCCATGAATGTTCAGTGTCCAAGGAAACTAGGAGAGATGTCAGAGGTAGAGATGGAGTAACATCTGGTGTGGATCTCCCTTTCCCATCCACAAGGAGACAGGGTGCTGGGATCACAACCATCACTCTCTGGAGGAGCAGCAAATGTTCTTACCTGGGGCCATATTTCCAGTTACTTGAAGATATTTTGTAAATGCCATATAAACCTCATGCACTGACAGCAAATAGCTGGCACATCTGTTGAGGTAATGAGACCCTGACATGCAAATTCACATGTAAATTAGCTGGGGCAATGACAGGAGTGTCACCTGGTTAACAGAAATGGGGTGCATAAATTTTGACAAGTTAGAATGTCAAGGAAAGGCTATATTTTTATAAGTAATGAAACTTTGTTCTTGTCTGAAAATTTAGACTTACGGGAAGTGTGACGGCTGAGACCAATCAACACAAATACATCAGATGAATTGTGTAATGGTCCAATTTAACTTTAATTCCATTTATGTTTCTATGGCTTTTGTGTGACTATTTTAAAGGTGATTTTAAATTTAATAAATATTCATCAGGGACTTGGGATATTCAGAGCCAAGTGATTAAAGACAGGCTCTTAATGGCCTAATGCTGTTTCCTGAGAGATGCTCTGTCTGGCTTCAGTGTCCTTCCTCAGCAGGTGTCCCATGGCAGGTATAGGGATGCTATCCTGTGTGGAGACTGCAGGATACTCCAGGGTTGAGACCCCGAAGCGTCTTGATCTTTTTCCTGGGATGCTGTGTCTCCCAACAGTTTCTGTGGAAAGTTGAATGTCTATCATTAATTGAAGTCACACAAAATGCCTCCAAGTATCAGGAGCAACAGGGAGATCAGCATCAAGGCCAAGAACACAAGCAGGTGTGTGGCACCTTAAAGCCATGATGGTGATCTGTGCATCAGTAGCATCATGCTCTTTCTCTGGTGATATTGTCTTCATGTCCTTCAGCATATTCCCAATCACACAGAGAGTATGACAAAGGATGCCATCTCCCCAACTCCAGGTTCAGGCATCCTCTGTTGTCCCTTTGATTGGGATGGGGCCCCATGGCCTCAGGCATCCTTCAGATAAACTATCTAGCTGAGGCTGTGTTTGAACCCCTAACATTCTGGATCCCCCTATGGAGTTCTGTGGTCAGTAGCACACCACTATGCTCAGCTAGTTTGTGGCATTTACACACATGTAAATCCTGGCACTCTGGTTATTTCATCTCTAATCTCCCTGTCCTGCCTCTGCTGCTGCCCTCCCCAAGTGGTTCTCTGTTTGTTCCAGTCTAACATATTTAAATCTTGAGACCACTTATGAACAAACATGTGTGCAGCTACACATTCCTTCCATACTGTTGTCCCTTCTCTGATGGGAAAAAAAAATTCCTAGTCTGAGCCTGTGACTGAACCCTGCACAGCAGTAAACCCTGTCTGCACTCTGTGTGTTCCTGTGTACACACTCCTATGAAAAGGTTGCTACATCGACTGCAGTAAGAGATGAATAACAGTTGCATGCAGAATGCTGAGAACAGGGTAATGGAATAGATGTGATTTATTTCCTCCCCCTCCCCACTGCCCTGTGCTCACTCCTGTGTTGGTGGGAGATGACAGGTGAGGTGAGCTGAGGGAGTGAGAGACCCAGGCATTAGGACAGCAAATCTGTGCATGTGACAGCTCAGTCTGCCCCAAGCACCTCAGCCCTGTGCATTGTGAACAATGTGGACACAGGACAGAAGAGGCAAAGGTCTCACATCAAGTGGGACAGAGTCTTCATCCCATGAAAGAAAGATAAATAATGTAAAAACATGTGTGTCACTTATTTCTACAATGTTTGCCTTGTTACAATCAGATCATAGTTAATCCAATTCCGTAAAACTGTGCAAGGCAAAATCCCCTGATAAGAGTCACAGGTCAATACAGACTGTGTCTTACCTGGGCCATCTCAACAGTGCCTGGAATAGTTTTTTAAATAAACATAAATCTAAATTAGACTCATTCCATCAACCCTGGAATCTTCTCTAAAGTCAGCATCAGGATCCTCAGAGCCAGGGCAGGAGAGGGGCCATGGGCACAGCATAAATCCAACAGGACCAGATCTGAGCTGAGAGCCTGTGGATCCCTCCTCTGTGTGGATCCTGCAATCCAGGGTTTGCTGGGGAAAGATTGGAAAGATGGAGAGAACTCCACGGAGGCACCTGGAAGGAAGCAGGAGCTTAGAAGAGTTTACTTCATCTGCATAGGCACAGTGTCCTGAGACCAGAGCCCTTGCTGTGTCTGATGGGGACAAGAATGGTACCAACACCTCCTACTGCTGTCACACTTGGACATCCATGAGGAGAACCAGACAGGAAGCATTTAGAAAACAAGAATAGGCCCACTCCTCCATACAAACTAAAAACACAAGAAATGCACACAGAAGACAAAGTAAAGAGCCACAGACTAGACAGGAGCCTGGGCTGCTCATAATCTTGGGGACAGGACAAGGATCTGGCCATGCAGTGTCCCTGTGATCACAGGCTCTCAGCATGTGCTTCACAGTGATGAAGAGAACAGAGCCTGGAAGAGACAGAGATCAGGGTGACCTTGTCTTAGAAAACAGGGATCTCATCTGGGCACATACTTATTTACACTCAGCTATCACAGCCTTACCCTGTCCCATAGATATACACAGCATAGTGATCCAGATTCTGGAAGGTTCTCCATCTGCCATTTATTTCCTTTACAAACTCTAAGTATTCCCAATCCCTTATTAACCTGCCAATAAACCCTTGGGTCAAGGATGTGAACAATCCAGTTCACATTCAGATTCTTATTCTCAGTGTGGAAGTGAGGAGCTGCAGCTCATGGCAGCATGGAGCTGAGAGGATGCAGATGTTCCTAGACCAGGAAGGGTGGCTGTTGAAGGGAACAGAGGCAGTGCAGGGAGAAGATCCTCTGTGCAAGGGCAGACTGAGCTCCATAGTTCTTCACATTGAGCCCACAGGCTCACATGGAACATCAGACACTGTTGTCTAAATAAACCTGAGGACTCTGGACATCATAGGAGAACCTGAACACATCTTCTGTTACTCAGTCCACTCCAGGCTGCTGTCTTCATGCTAGAGAACAAGAGTGATGAACAATCACTATGAAGAAAACATTCCATCAACCCACCACTCACAGGTGATTCTGGAAGTCCCAGAAACACAATCATGTCCATATTGCCCCTCCCCAGTCAGGACCCAGTGTGTAGCCTTTACAATCTGGGAGACACATTTCAGAGCTCTGAGAACTGTCCTTGCCTAGGGTAAAACAAAACAAATGAGTATATGTATATGTGTATGTGTATAAGTATTTATATCGTAGTACAACTTAGGACCCCAGAACATTTCCCTGGAGTTGCTATTATGGATTCCCAGGGTTCCCAACATCCCTAGCTTCACTCCAATGGCCCTAGGAGAATCCCAAACCCCAAACTATCCAGGAGCTAAAGCATAGTTCCCTCCTTTTCCACCTGTGAGAAGAAAAGCTTTGAGAGTTCAAGGAAGATCTTGACAGGAGGAAGTTTCCAGAACTGACAGCAGACCCAGTTGGAGACAGTAGCAATGCATGTGGGATGTGGATGTGTTTCCCATTAATGAGCAGAGCACACTTCTAAAGGAGGCTGAGAGAAAACTCAGACCCTGCCCTTTCCTACCTGTGTGTCTCCTGCTCCTCATCACAAAAGCCACCACAGTTCCAATGATCGCCACAGCTCCAAGGACACCCAGAACAGCAATGATCACCATGTTAGAGTCAGTGGATGGAGGAGGCTCTGGCAAGGACAGGTACAGGAAATGTAGGTGTGTATCATGACCTCAGCTCTCAGCTCACCAGCTCAGGGTCTGCAGAAAGTTCCAGCTTTCCCTGGCCCCAGCTTATACCCACAGCCTCCTTACCCCATCTTAGGTGAGGGGCTGAGATAGCCCCTCATGTTGCACATGACATGTGTAACTCTGCTCCTTCCCTGGAGGCACCACCACAGATGCCCACTTCTGGAAGCTTCCATCCCCTGAAGGCCTGGTCTCCACAAGCTCCATGTCCTGGGTCAGGTCTACCCCATTCAACTGCCAGGTTAGGGTAATGTCAGCAGGGTAGAAGTCCAGGGCGCAGCACCTCAGGATTACTTCACCTTCAGATCTGGGGTGATGGGCCCATGTGCGTTTGGGGATCTGTGTGGAAGATATAAGAAATCCTACAATTATCAAGGCAAAATGATATCTACAGAAGACTCAGTTAAATCAATTTTGACACTGAACAATGTGTCTGTTTGAACATTTCACCTGTCATTGCACTAGTGACCAGTAGGTAGAGCTTGTCCCCTCAGAATAGAATGGCATATGTTCCTGGGGAACTCAGAAGCTAAGAGGGAATCCACATGAGCCAGTGGGCCAACATGGCTGACTTTATGTGATGTTCTGTAGCATGAGACAGGTAGTTAATGAATGGAAGGTACAATGAAAAAATAAGTAATTCAATATGTGTTTGAGTTCATATCTAAATTAGAAAATAGAGCCATTTGCCACTGGCAGGGTGCCACCACTGAGACTCAACCACTGTGATCATGTTTCTGACCAGCATAAATATCAGTCCAAGTGGACAGCTATCACAAAGTATGTAGCAGAAATGTGGTGAACCTCTGACACTCAGCCAGAGAAAATGACTCCCAGCTCCTTCTCTGGGCTGACAAGGTACAGGTCCTTTACACAGGATCCCTGGAGTGTTCTGTGGACCCCAGTGAAGCACTCACTAAAACACAGGGGGCTCAGAGGGTGTGTGGATCTTCCCTCTCAGTCCAGCCCTGGATTGCAGAAGATCCTGTCTCTCAGAAAGTCCAATGTCTTATTCACTAGGGGGAGCACGGTGACTTGTGGTGGCAGAGGAAGAGCAGGAGGCTTCTGGATATTTAGTTCTGACAGGAAACAGTCTAAGTTCACAAGAATCTCTCCTTTAGGGGAACCCTGAATTAACTTGTCTAATCATCTAGTCTGTGGAAGCTGATACAAATGATAATATAAGGGCCTGGGAAACAATATCACTCTAGTGCAGACAAAAACTGATCAGAAGCAAAATAATGCCAAAACAAACAAAGAATAATGTAAAGAAATAAGAAATAGAAAAAGTAGGGGAAAAAATAAAAGAAATTCCACAATTTGTATTCCTCCAGGGTACCCATAAGGGCTCCTGTGACCATTCATCACTGTAGGAATAGTAGAATTGGGTTGTGGAAGGCATGGAAAACCCCACCGAGAAGGTGCCGGGGTGGGCACGAATCTGTGAGAATGATTTCTTTGGAAAGTTTTAGAAACTCGGGGACCCAGCCTTCTGTAGGGGAGCCCATGTCTCCCATCAGTGAAAAGGAGACTTCTGCTCCTGAGGTGTAAGAGATGACATACTCAACATGACAGGAGTCAGTGTGTACAGAGAGGTGAGGGCATAGAACCTGGCCTGTGAGAGGCCATTGCTGACCGCAGGGATCCGCGGTTATTCTGTCAGGAAATTCTCTCTTTCCCTTAGAGACAGACTTGGAACTGTCCACGGAGAAGGCCAAGTCCTAAGATAGTGTAGTCACTGTGATGAGGATCAGGAGAACAAGAGACATTCTCTCTCCCTCTGAGACAGGGGCATCACCCCAGCTGAGGGTTTCTTCTTCCCCAGGACTGAGCCCCAGCCCGAGGGCAGAGGGAGGAGCTGCCCGTGGCCCCTGCACCTGTGCGCAGCAGCGTCTCCTTCCCGAGCTCCAGGTATCTGCGGAGCGACTCCAGTAGGTGCCCTCCAGGTAGGCCCTGCGTCTCTCTGCAGCACCAGTGTGCTCTAACTTAAGTCTGGTGATCTGTGCCACCTTGTCTGCCACCTTCCACGTTTTCAGGTCTTCCTTCAGGGCAATGTAATCTCGGCCATTGTAGGCGAACTGCACGTACCACAGAGGAGGCTCCGGTCCAACACCGCGTCACAGCCTGACATCCACTGGAAAGTGAGAGAGCCTGCAGGACCCGTGGTCAGCTCCCCCGCCCCCACCTGGGATCATCCCCACCCACTCCTTGACTCCCCCAAACTGAATGGGAAACTGGTCTGAACCTGGGACTTGGGTCCCAAGAAGTCTCCGGGCCCAGTGTAGGGACCTAATGGGGTCGTGATCTCCCACCCGGGGTCACTCACCGCCCTTGCTCTCATTGTAGTAGCCCATAATGGTCCTCAGGCCCACTCGGAAAGTCTGCTCTAAATCCTTGGCTCTCTGTGTCTCCTGCTCCCAATACTTCGGCCCCTCCTGCTCCACCAAAGGCATCCCTGGCTCTGTCCTCGGTTTCTCCAAATCGCTGTGGAAGCATTCTCGAACTGGAGGGCGCGGGGCTCAGGACAGGGGTGGAGAAGGGGCGGAGGGTTCGGTGGGCGACCTGGGGACAGGGATTCCCCTGCGCAACCCCCTCTCCCCACTCCCCTGCTCCTCCTCTCAGAGGCCTTTTGCACCCCGATCCCTCACCCACCCTCGCGGATCTGAGTCTGGGACTGGGCAGCCACCAGCAATGGGAGCCCCATGTTCGGGCGACATTGCCCCATCTGGGATCGGGGCATCTGAGTCCCGTGAGCTGCACGGACTTTACAAACAGTGCCCTGGGCGATGCGGGTTGGTTTCCCTGGATCGCTCCACCCAATTGGGGAGGGGTGAGATCTGCCAGTTCTTCATCAGTGTCTAGGCAAAAAGGACCTGACCCAGGTTAGGAGCAGAAGTGAAACTGCGGACATGGTCAATGACCAGCCCTGGGCTTCCTCACCCCTGACCTCACAGCTCAGTGACTGAGACTTTGCCTGAACCCTGTGCTGTGGACAGAGCGCTGTTTGTCATGGTGTCTCAGAATTCTGACCTAGAAGCCGTCTGGACACCAGGAGAGATCCGCAGGCCAGACTCTCTGTGTGGCCTCACCTCCACCCTCCCTCTTCCTTCTTCTCTTCAGAAGTCAGACCCTGGAGTCTTCTAGAAGAAAAGCCACTTCCTGGAATACAATGACAACACAAGCGGTTGGGATGCAGTGGAGAGATGCTTCTCCTTAAAGCAGAGGCGCTGACCTACAAGCCCCACACAGACCACATAGAGAACAGGCTCTGTGTTCACTGCTGTGGGCAGCTCTCACTGCCAAGCCTGAGTGCAGGACTCACATCTGTAAATAGAAGACTTTGCCTTTTCCCTCAGGATGTGTCTTCTCAACCTCAGGGTTAGCCTCAGACTCCTCTTGTTTCTTCCCAGATGGAGCATACCCAGGTGGGTGTGTTTTACAATGATCTTCATTCCAGGTCCTCAGATGGTCCATGTGGACCTGGGTCATTGCCTCAGCACAGGAGATCCTTGTCCACAGGGAAGAGACCCCCTTGGAGACCACATAGAACAGGGCACTTATCCCTGTCTACACTGCACTTGCCCTGTGTCGGCACTTTATGGTAGGGTTCTTTTAATGACTCAATCACAGTAGGAGAGGAATTCTCACCAAGTATAACACAGAATGATGATGATAGTGTGGTAGAAGTTATGTAATCTCTGACCCTCTCATCCCTCTCTGACCTTCACTCGCTTATGAGCTGAAGAGGTGAGGGACACGAGTGTCACAGCTGTGTGGGACAGTGATCTGGTAACCAAGTTGGCCCCAAAGTTCCTCAGCTTCTGCAGTGTGGACACTGGAAGAAAGATGATTCTCATGCCAGAGAGTACACACTGGTGAGGTGAGGTTTCATCCTTGATCAGTAGTGTGAGGAAAAATTGAATTCATACATTTTTTTTTTTTTTTTTTTTGATTCTGTGGAGTTTGACCTGATCTCTTCCCTGCTTCCCTGGGAACTTGAGGCTCTTACATTTCTCCCTGACTAACTTAAGGAGTCAGCTGTTCTTAGGCAGCTTCACAGAAAGCATCTGTCTCTGTTACTTTTCTTCTTATTTTATTCTATTTTGAGACAAGGTCTATCTGCACAGCTCTGGCTGTCTTGGAACTTATCATGTAGACAAGGCTGGGCTTGAACTCACAGAGTTCCACCTGTCTTTGCATCCTGAATGCTGGGATTAAAGACCTGTGTCATCACACCTGGCTTTAGTTATTTTTCTATGACTATGATAAGATAAGGAACTGTGACCCCAGCAACTTATAAATGTGTTTAATTTGTTCTCTAGTCTCAGAGGGTTTGAGTTCCTGATGACAGAGGAAAGGTGTGGAGGAGGAACAGTGGGAGCTCACATCTCTATCTGCATACCAAGGGAGAGACAGTGGGAACAGTGGGAGTCCCCCATCCCCCACCCTCCTAGCTGGGATTTACTGGCCTGCTCTCAGGAGGTCACAGCTCAATGGAGGCAGCCAGATCCCTGCACTCACACTGGTCCTTGCTCTCTTCTGAGAACAATATCAGTAGGCACAGGTCTAGGTCATATGTTGGCTTGTTCCCTCTACAGTCTAGAGTTGCAGGCATACTACACAGTGTCGTGGCATCCATGTAGCAGTCCCTGCACATGGTGATGCATTTCTGTTCCAAGTTATGTAAGGAGTCCCAGAATTCCTGTTGTACTTCCTGAAACACCTGTCAGTCATTTTCTTCAGCAGCTCCTACTCATTGGCTATGGTGATCTGCACTTTTTCACCTGCTCTACAATGACCCCTTCTGTCCAGCTTTACACCCCAATGTCATTAAAGTCCAGCCAAGCCACTACTCATGGCTGGATAGTCAACCAAGCATAGCCCACCACAGGTGCCTGAAGCCTGGAAGTTTTTTAAACCTTAATGTTCAGCCCCAGTGACACTTCTCCAACCAGGTAACACATCCCAATCCTTTCCCAAGAGTTCCACCAGCTGGATTTGAAGTATTCATTCCTATGATCCTGTGTGGCTGTTCTCATTCAAACCAGCACAGTGTTCACTATGAAATGTAAGATGCCAGCAGGGTTCTGCAGATGTTTCCCGTGAAGTCTGACAGAAATACCCTCAAACAGGGGACTCTGCTGAGTCCCTTCCCTGTGTCCTTGTGACCACAGACTCTCAGAATGTGCTTCATAGTGATAGAGAGCAGAACCTGGAGGTAACACAACTCAGGAGTGACCCCTTCAGAGATAATAACACCCTGAGCCCACCTGGGCACAGTCCTGTTCAAACTCAGGTCCCACAGCCTAATCCTGTCCCACCAGATATACACAGCTTAGTGACACAGATTCTGGAAGGTTCTACATCTGCTATTTATTTCTTCAAAAATGTCAAAGTATTCTCAATCCATTAAATTAATTAGCCATCGACACTCAGGTCAAGATTTTAACAATCAAGATCACATTCAGATTCTTATTCTCAGTGTGGAACTGAGGAGCTACAGCTCAGGGCAGCATGGAGCTGACAGGATGCAGATGTCCCCAGTTTTTGGCCTGATAAGGAAGGTTAGCTGTGGAAGGGAACACAGGCTGTGCAGGGGCAGGCTAGGCCCCACAGTTCTTCACATTGAGCCCATAGGATCACAGGGAACATCAGACAGTGTTGTCTAAAGAAAACTGATGGCTCTAGATGTCACAGGAGAGACCTGAACACACTGTCTGTCACTCAGTCCACTCCAGGCCGCTGTCTTCATGCTAGAGAATGAGAGTCATGAACATCACTGTGAAGACATTTCAACAACCCACACATCTCACACAGGGGATTCTGAAAGTCCCTGAAACACAATCATGTCCACAATGCCACTCCCCAGTCAGACCCCAGAGGGTCATCTTTACACTCTGGGAGAGACATATCAGAAGTCTGGGAGCTGTCCCTGCCTAGGGTAAAATAGATAAAGAAATATGCATAGCAAGGTCTGACTCAGGCTGCAGGATGATTACAACAGAGAAGCTATTATGGGTTTCCAGAGCTCTCAACACCTCCTGCTTTACTCCGATGGCCTCAGGACAATACTGTCCCCCAAATTCTCCTGGAGCTGGAGTATAGTCCCCTACTTTTCCATCTGTGAGAAGACAAGCTGTGAGAGTTAAAGGAAGATCTTGATACTAGGAAGTTTCCAGAACTGACAGCAGACCCAGTTGGAGACATTAGCACTGCATACAGGGTGTGGATGTGTTTCCCATGAATGAGCCGAGCACACTTCTAAAAGAAAATGAGAGAAAACTGAGACTCTGCCCTTTCCTACCTGTGTTTCTCCTCCTCTTCATCACAAAAGTCACCACAGCTCCAATGATGACCACAGGTTGAAGGACAACCAGAACAGCAATGATCCCCATGTTTGAGTCTGTGGTGGAGGAGGCTCTGGGAAGGACAGGTACAGGAAATGAAGGTAAAGGTTATGACACCAGCTCTAAGCCGTGACTAGTTCAGGGTCTGCAGAAGATTCCAGCATTCCCTGGCCCCAGCTCTGCACCCACACCCTCCTTACCCCATCTCAGGGTGAGGGGCTCAAGCAGCCCCTCATGGTACACATGGCAAGTGTAATTCTGCTCCTTCCCTAGAGGCACCACCATTGATGCCCACTTCTGGAAGGTTCCATCCCCTGCAGGCCTGGTCTCCACAAGCTCCATGTCCTGGGTCAGCTCCTCCCCATTCAACTGCCAGGTCAGGGTGATGTCAGCAGGGTAGAAGCCCATAGCCCAGCACCTCAGGGTGACATCACCTTCTTGTCTGGGGTGATGGGTCACATGTGCTTTGGGGGGATCTGGGGCACATGTAAGAAATCACAAAATTAACAAGACAAATTGGAATCTACCCAAGATAAGGTTGAATCAGTGATGACACTGAACTATGTGTCTTATACTTCAACTGTCATCACAATAATGATCTACAGATAGAGCTGGTTCCCTCAGCACAGAACTGTACATTTTTCTGGGGGACTCAGAAGCTAAGAGGCAATCTAAATGAGCCAGCACATCAATATGGCCTTTTCATATGATGTTCTATAGCATGAGATAGGTAATCAGACAATGGAAGATGGAATGGAAAATAATTTATATATGACTTTAAATTCATGTCAAATAAGAAATTAGGGTCAGGACTACATGAAGGGTGTCCACAACTACTGCTACTTCTTCTAAGACTCAAATATTGTGGTGATCTTGCTGACCAGCATGAATAACTGTGAGTCCAAGTTTACACTCTAAGCTCACAAGAATCTCTCCTTTAGCTGGAAGCCTGAATTAAGTTTTCTAATTATCCAGGTTAGCAGTCTCCCCTTGGACTTGTGGAGACTGATACAAATGATAAAACAAGGGCATGGAGAAACAGGATCATTCTAGTGCAGACAAAAACTGACTAGAAGCAAAATAATCCCTTCAAAAAATGTAAAGAAAAAAGAAATGAGTAAAAGAAAAGAGAGAAAAGAAAAAAAGAAATTCCACACTTTATATTCCTCCAGGATACCCATAAGGCCTCATGTGATCCTTTACCACTGTAGGAATCCATCGAATTGAAAAGTTGAATTGTTGCAAACCCCAAAGACAAGGAGGGATATGGGAGAATGTATTCTTTGTAAAGTTCTAGAAACTGGGGAACCAGCCTAGTGTAGGGAAATCCATGTCTCTCATCAGATGAAGGAGACTTCCTGTCCTGAGGTGTAAGGGCTGACACACACAGCATTACAGGAGTCAGTGTCCACAGACAGTGGGTGTGGGCAGAGAACCAGGCCTGAGAGAGGCCATGGCTGACAGAGGCTGCAAACTGAAGAGTGCAGTTCTTATTATTAAATTCTTTCCTTCCCTCCTGAGACAGACTGGGAACTGTCTAGGGAGAAGGCTGAGCCCTGGGAGAGTCAGTGCAGTCACTGTAATGAGGATCAGGAGACCCAGGGACACTCTTTCCCCTCTGAGACAGGGGCATCACCCCAGCTGAGGGTTTCTTCTCCAGGACTGAGCCCCAGCCCGAGGGCAGAGGGAGGAGCTGCCCGTGTTCCCTGCACCTGTGCGCAGCAGCGTCTCCTTCCCGCGCTCCAGGTATCTGCGAGCCACTCCACGCACTCGCCCTCCAGGTAGGCCCTGCTTCTCTCTGCTTCACCAGCCTGCTCCCACTTGCGTCGGGTGATCTGCGCCGCCACATCCGCCGCTGTCCATGTTTCCAGGTCTTCGTTCAGGGCAATGTAATCGCGGCCATTGTAGGCGGTTTGCTCATACCCGCGGAGGAGGTTCCCGTCCGACCCCACGTCACAGCCGTACATGTGCTGGACCGTGTGAGATCCTGCGGGACCGGGTTGTCAGCCCTGCCCGCCCCGGCCCCGCCCACCCGCGGACTCCTCCTAACTAAAAGGGAAACGGGTCCCTAGTGCCTGGACTTGGGGCCAGAGACCTGTCCGGGAAGTGGAGGAGTTGAGACCTTTGACCCGGGGTCACTCACCGCCCTCGCTCTGGTTGTAGTAGCTGAGCAGGGTCCTCAGGTTCACTCGGTAAATCTGGTAATTTATCTTCGCGATCTGCGTCTGCTCCTGCCAATACTCTGGCCCCTCCTGCTCCACCCATGGTGCTCGAGGCTCATATCTCGGATTCTCCGCGTCGCTGTCGAAGCGCACGAACTGCGTGTCATCCACGTAGCCGACAGAGATGAACCGGGGCTCCCCGAGGCCGGGCCGGGACATGGCGGTGTGGAAATACCGCAGCGAGTGTGAGCTGGGGGCGGCACGTGGTGAGACCCCGACCTTCTCCCGGGACCCCAGGCGGGTGAGCGGGCCGGGAGGGGAGCAGGGTGCTGGGCTCGGGACTCGGGTCTAGAAGGAGCATAGGGTCTGGTGAGTAACGCGGGGACGTGGCCTCCCCGGTGTCCCCCCCCCTCCTCGTAAAGCCCGTTTCCCTCCTGACCCCGCACTCACCTGCGCGGGTCTGGGTCGGGGCCAGGAAGGCCGCCAGCAGCAGGAGCAGCGTGCGCGGTGCCATCACCCACATCTGGGATCCAGGGTGGCTGAGTCCTGAGGGCTGTGTGGACTTTATAACCAGTACTCGAGGCAATGCTGGTTGGTTTCCCAGGATCTGGTCACCCAATTCCGGTGAGACCCGCCCCCTGCGTTATCAGCGTCTGGGCAGAAAGACCTGTCCCAGGTTTGGAGCAGAAGTGAAACTGGGGAGATGGTCAATCCCCAGCCCTGGGCTTCCCCACCCCTGACCTCACCGCCTGGCTTTGCCTGAACCCTGTGCTGTGGACAGAGCGCTGTTTGTCATTCTGTCTCTGAGTTCTGACCCAGGAGCTGTCTGGACACCAGGAGAGACCAGCAGGCCAGACTTTCTGTGTCCTCTCTTCCACCCTTCCTCTTATTGTCTTCAGAAGTCAGACTCTGGTGTCTTCCAGAAAAAGCCACTTTCAGGAATATAATGGCAACACAAGTGGTTAGGGATGCAGTGGAAAGATGCTTCTCCTTAAAGCAGAGGCGCTGGCCTGCAAACCCCACAGAGACCTGACATAGACCAAGCTGGGTTTTCACCTGCAGGGTGGGCTCACACAGATAAGCCTTACTGGGAGACTTTCTGAGACTTTCGTCTGTAAAGAGGAGATATTGCCTCTTCCCTCAGTATCCATATAGTCAGCCTTGGGCTGAGACACAGATTCCTCGTGTTACTTCCTAGATAAAGAGTCTGTTGCTCTAGGTCAGTATTTTTTTTTTTTTTTTTTAACAAGGATCTTTATTCTAAGTCCTGGGTTTGTCCATGTTGATCTGAGTCATTGCATCAGCACAGTAGACCCCCTTGTCCACTGGGAACAAACCCCTGTGGAGACTGGAGACAGCAGGGCACTGATCCCTGTCTACACTGCAATTGCCCTGTGTCTATACTTCTATGGTACAGTTGCTTTAGTGACTCAGTCACTGTAGAGAGGAACTGTCACTGACTATAACACAGAATAATGATGATAGTGTGGTAGAAGTTGTATAATCTGTGACCCTCTCACTCCCTCTCTGACCTTCACTCTTAGGAGCTGATGAGGTGAGGGACATGAATGTCACAGCTGTGTGGGACACTGGATCTGATAACCGAGTTGGCCCCAGAGTTCCTCAGGCCTGTGCAGTGTGGACTCTGGAAGAAAGATGATTCTCATGCCAGAGAGTGCACACTGTTCATGTGAGGATTCAGCCCTGATCAGTAGTGTGAGGAAAGAGTAAATCTATACAGGTTTTGATTCTGTGGAGTTTGACCTTGATCTCTTCCCAGTTTCCCTGGGAACTTGATGCTCTTAGGTTTCATCCTGACTAACTTATGGACATAGCTGGCCTTAGGCAGCTTCACAGAAAGTATATGTCTCTCTTACTTTTCCTCTTATTTTATTCTGTTTTGAGACAAGGTCTGTCTCCACAGCTCTGGTCTGAGTCTTGGAACTCACCATGTAGACCAGGCTGGCCTTGAACTCACAGAGTTTCACCTGTCTTTGCATCCTGAATGCTGGGATTAAAGGCCTGTGCCATCAACTCTGGCTTTAGTTATTTTTCTATGACTGTGATAAGACAGTGTGACCCCAGCAACTTATAAATATGTGTTTAATCTGTTCTCTAGTCTCAGAGGGTTTGAGTCCATGATGACAGAGGAAAGGTGTGGTGGAGGAACAGTGGGAGGTCACATCTCTATCTGCACACCAAGCGAGAGACACTGGGAACAGTGGGAATCCTGCCTTCCCAACCCTCCCAGCAGGGATTTATTGGCCTGCTCTGATGAGGTCACAGCTCAGTGGGGGCAGCCAGACCCCTGCACTCACACTGGTCTTTGCTGTCTTCTGAGAACAGTGTCTGGAGGCACAGGTCTCAGTCACATGTTGGGTTGTTCCCTCTGCAATCTAGAGTTGCATAGGACACAGTGTTCAAGGCATCCATGTAGCAGTCCATGCACATGGTGATGCATTTCTGCTTTGAGTTATCCAAGGAGCCCTGGGATTCCAGATACATTTCCTGAAACACCTGTCTGTCATCTTCTTCAGCAGCTCCTAAGCATTGGTGTGCCCTCCCCGAGCACTGAGCAGGCCAGAAAGACCTTGTTTACCACAATAGGACCTTGGTGGAGTCATCACCCTGGCTGCCTGTGCGGCTTCCTACAGGAACTGAGCTTGTCTTACATCATTCTTGAAAAAAGGATGGGCCAGTGGGGCTTCCCCTAGATTACTGGGACTATTGATGCTGGTTAGCTGGAGCTAAGAAATTAGCGGTGATTAAGAAGACATCAGCATCACTAAAGTGATATCTTCTGGGAAGTGGGTTTTTTTTCTGGGAGAGAGCACAAAGAGGTTGTGTTTCAAAGATAGCTAGTGTTATACCTCATGCTATAGCTGGACTTGGGAATGTGTAAGAGTCACCCAGGTGGTACTGGTTTTAAAGGCCTGAAGGGGTCAATAAGAATAAACTGAGGCTCTGTACTGTGAGAGGTCCTGGAAGGCCATTGGTGAAGGTGCAGCCTTAGCTGCAATTGATGGACTAGGACTGCAGGGATCATGCAAAGGAGTTGAGGTTTGGCACCATCAAGAGAGCCTATGAGAGGCTATTGGTGAAGCCTAGTTGCAGCAGAAGACAGCAGTGTTTTGAGATGCCAGTACCATAAGATGACCACCAAGAACAGCAGCAGCAATGGAGTACAGACTGCTGGAGCCTAGAAGACAAGGTGTGTGCTACAAAGGGCAGAGCTGGAGAAGTGACCTAAGCCCTTGGAGGAGCTCAGAAGATTGTGAGTGGATCCCAGACATTGGACAATTACAGTGTGATTTTATTTTTGATTGTGACTGTGTGGTGAATAGCCCTGGCCTTGTATTTTGATGCTAGCCCTTTCCTGGGAAGGGCTGCAGAGGAGGAGTGAATCAGTACACAGGTGAATTCTAGTGAACCTTCTGCCCACCTTAATTTGTAAAATAAAGGCTAGAGCCAGTGATTGGGCAGTAGAAGGGGAGTTGGTGAAATAAAGGTTTGTGGGAAGAGAGAGAGGAGTTGGATGCGGGGTGGGGTGGGGGGATGATGATTGGGGAGGACAATGGAGAAGAAAGACTGCAGAGGAGCAGGAGGTGGAAGGACAAGTACATGGCTTAGAAAGCCAGCAAGTTATAAGAGATCTCATAGCTGGGGAATAGAGTAGTGTAGTGGTGAATCTGCCCAATCTAGGCGTGCAGCTTATATTCATAATTATTGAGTTGTGTTTTCTTTGACCGGTCTTATTTAGGTTGGAGATTTACCGCAACATGACTGTGCCCTGCTTTTTTTTCCTCTTGAAGGAAGAAGGCATTTTGGTGGAGCCCACAGTTAAGAGATTTTGAACTGTAAAAAGACTTTGAATTTTAAAAGAGATTGGATATTTTTAAGGGAATTGAAATTTTCATATGTGAGAATTTGTAAAGACTGTGGGACTTTTAAAGTTATTTAGATCTTGGGGGTGAATAAGAAAGTAAGGGTTGAGGCTTAATATGATGTGTTTGTGTGTCAAGTTGACAAGGGGTCAATTGTACTGGCTGGTTTTGTGTGTCAACTTGACACAACCTGGAGTTATCACAGAGAAAGGAGCCTCCCTTAAGGAAATGTCTTCATGGAATCCAGCTGTAAGGCATTTTCTCAATTAGTGATCAAGGGTGGGAGGGCCCATTGTGGGTGGTGCCATCCTGGGCTGGTAGTCCTGGGTTCTATGAGAAAGCAAGCTGAGTAAGGCAGGGGAAGCTTGCTAGTAAGTAACATCCCTCCATGGCCTCTGTATCAGCTCCTGCTTCCTGACCTGCTTGAGTTCCAGTCCTGACTTCCTTTGGTAATGAACAGCAATGTGAAAAGTTTAAGCTGAATAAACCTTTTCCTCCTCAACTTGATTCTTGGTCATGATGTTTGTGAAAGAATAGAAATCCCTGACTAAGACAATGGGTATGTCATCTAAATGCACAGTCATCATCAGGGAATGAGGAAACAAAGGCAAGGTCCAGTAGACTCCTGGGTGAGCAGAGCTCTCTCCTAGGGGCAGGGCTGACAGGTGCCCCTTTTGGAGTTTAAATGGTCTTCCTGCCTTAGAGAATGACAATTTCTACCCCAGTGGAAACCCTTGTTACACTGAGGACACCTAGTGGCGAAGTCCTGTCTGAGGTGGCCAGGCTTGTCACAGCCCAGCAGGTATAATCAGGTCCTCCAAAGTGGGAGGCAGGGTGTGTGATTCCCTTCACAAGCTCTGTAACAAGGATGTCAATTTAGGCAGTCTGAGTGGCAACAAGACCCGCCCCAGGGTCCGAATCACGAGTGTTAACAACACATTTAAGGATATCATCACTCCTTACACATCACACCACAGCATCGTGAAGGGAGAGGGGCATTAAAGCTCTCTCATGCCAGATGCTTGATGAGCATGTCTCTAGTTGGGTCAGCATCGACCCAACTTCCCTGCTCAGTCACATGGGACAGGAGGTCCCTGAAGGACTTCCCTGGCTGCTGGACAAGGTGTGAAAGTATGCAGAGGAGTCTCCAGGGGTGCAGGCCTTCAGGCCTTAAAGGTAAGATCAGCCACTTGGTTAAAGTAAGCATGCAGTCCAATAGTGACCTGAATGACAAGGTTAATGTGTGCCGTGGCAGAAAGCATGTCAAGAGTAATGTTAACATTGTATTCCAGACTAATTCTAGCCTGATTCTCAGCTAAGTCTGATATGCAGACTTCTAATTTAGAAACACAGCAGGGAGGAGCACCACCTTAAGGAGATTATACCAATCATAATAGGTCTGGAGGTGCACGGCCCACTGCTTCAATACTTGTTCATAATAAGGGGAATCTGGGCCTGAATGTTTAGCAGATTTTCTGTTTAGTGTCAAGTCTGCCAGAGGACAGGGAATCTAGGGCCTATTCGCAGCATCAGGGCCAATATTGACAGGGAAAACTCATGATATACCTGAGGAGGAATGATACACTGAGGAAGATGAGGCCCTGGGGGACAGGCAGTCCAGCAGGAGGGACAGACAACACAGGAGCAAGGGCCTGAAGGCAAAGTCCCTGAGATCACACCAGGGGTGAGCCAGGGGTACCTCCCATGTTGCAAGGGTAGAGGGGCTGATGAGCAAGGGACCGGGACAGCAGGGCTGGAGGATGGCTTGAAGCCTGATGGCTGGGGTGCAGGGGAGGGGTGAAAGCTGACATGCCCTCATCCTCAACACTGAGTTCATTCTGTTTGCTGGAGAAAGCAGGACAGTGTCAGTAATGGAAAGGTGTACATTAGCCTGATCCTGGCAGTGCTTGTTATGGGCGGCCCCCACTTCCTCCTAGGAAGAATTCTTAAGACTTGCTCTAACTGCAAGGAGGATAGGGGTAAAGAACCAGGGAGGGGCAGTCCCAGACCATACCTCACACTTACAGGCAAGGAAGATAACACACATCCAGAGGTCAGGGTCCCACGTGTTCTCCTGAGTTATCCAGGGGAACAACATGACAGCATTGTCCTTAAATTGATCTAAGTGGTGAGTTTTAACCTTGAGACTGCAGGTCACAAGAAGGGTTTTCAGTGCCCTAAGCTGGGATTCTTTGATGGTGGAGGAGAGGGAGCTCATAATGATGAGGGCAAAGGAAACAAACAAGAGGAATGCACAGATATGACACATGAGGTGTGAATATTTTTAAGGAAATTCTAAGTCTAATTATTAATATTCATCAGGGCTTTGGGATGTTTCACAGCCAAGTCATTAAAGACAGGCTCTTAATGGCCTCATCCTGTTTCCTGATAGGATGCTCTGTCTGGCTTCAGTGACCTTCCTCACTAGATTCCTCACTGCCTGCTGATGGGATCCTATCCTGTGTGGAGGCTGCAGGATGCTCTCCAGTTTGAGACCCCGAAGGCTCATCGATCTCCTTCCTGAGATGCTGTGTCTCCCAACAGTTCCTGTGGAAAGCTGAATGTAGATTATAGTTAAATAATTACATATAATAATCTACAATAAAATCACAAAATATAAAAAAAAAAAAAAGCCCTAGCACATATTAGCAGCAGCTGGGAGATCAGCATCAACATCATGAACACAAGCAGGTGTTGGCACCTTAAGGCCATGACAGTGACCTGTGCATCGGTAGCAAGGCGGTGATCCTCTGCCCATACTGTCACCATGTGCTAAAGTATCTTCCCAGCCACACAGAGAGCATGACAAAGGATGCCACTCCCCCAACTCCAGGTTCAGGCATCCTCTGTAGTCTCTTTGATTGGGATGGGGGGTTATCTCATGATCTCAGGCAGCTTCAGACTCACTATATAGCTGAGGCTGTGTTTGAACCCCTAACATTCTGGATCCCCCTATGGAGTTCTGGGGTCAGCAGCACACCTCTATGCCCAGCTAGTTTGTGGCATTTACACACATAAATCCTGGCACTCTGGTCATTTCACCTCTAATCTTCCTGTCCTGCCTCTCCTGCTGTCCATCCCAAGTGGTTCTCTGTTTGTTCCAGTCTAACATATTTAAATCTTGAGACCACTTATGAACAAACATGTGTGCAGCACACATTCCTTCAATACAGCTTTCCCTTCTCTGCTGGAAAAAGATTCCTAGTCTGAGCCTGTGACTGAACCCTGCACAACAGTAAACCTGTCTGCACTCTGTGTGTTACTGTGTACACACTCCTATGAAAAGGTTGCAACATCAACTGCAGTAAGAGATGAATAACAGTTGCATGCAGAATGCTGAGAACAGGGTAATGGAATAGACGTGATTTAGTTCCTCCCCCTCCCCACTGCCCTGTGCTCACCCCTGTGTTGGTGGGAGATGACAGATGAACAGAGCTGAACAAAAGAACAACCAAGGCATTAGAACAGTGAATCTGTGCATGTGACAGCTGAGTCTGCCTCTGAGCACCTCAGCCCTGTGCATTGTAAACCTTGTGGACACTGGACAGAGGAAGCAAAGGTCTCACACCAGGTGTGACAGAGTCTTCATCCCATCAAAAGAAAAATAAATCATGTAAAAACATGTGTGTCACTTATACCATGTTTGCCTTGTTACTTTCATATCATAGTTAACCCAAGTCAGTAAAACCCCCAGATAAGAGTCATCATACAAGGACAATACAGTAATACAGACTGTCTCTTACCTGGGCCATCTCAACAGTCCCTGGACTAGCTTTTAAAATAAACATAAATCTAAAGTAGACTCATTCATTCAACCCTAGAATCTTCTCTAAAGTCAGCACCAGGATCCTCAGAGGCAGGGCAGGAGAGGGGCCATGGGCACAGCACAGGTCCAAGAGGACCAGATCTGAGATAAGAGCCTGTGGATCCTTCTCTGTGGAGATCCTGCAATCCAGGGTTAGCTGGGGAAAGATGGAAAAGATCTGGAGAACTCCATGGAGGCTCCTGGAAGGAGTCAGGAGCTCAGAAGAGTTTAGTTCATCTGTGTAGGCAAAGTGTCCTGAGACAAGAACCCTTGCTGTGTCTGATGGGGACAAGAATGGTACCAACACCTCCTACTGCTGTCACACTTGGACATCTATGAGGAGAACCAGACAGGAAGCACTTTCAGGAACAAGAATTGGCCCAGTCCTCTATACAAACTAAAAACACAAGAAATAAAAGTAGAAGACAAAGTAAAGAGCTACAATCAAGACAGCAGCCTAGGCTGCTCATAATCCTGGGGACAGGACAAAGTTCTGGCCATGCAGTGTCCCTCTGACCACAGCTCTCAGCTTGTGCTTCACAGTGATGAAGAGAACAGAGGCCAGAGGAGAAAGAGCTGAGATTGACCTTGTCTTCGATAACAAGAATCTCATCTGGGCACTCAGCTCCCACAGCCTTATCCTGTCCCACCAGATACACACAGCATAGTGACACAATTCTGGAAGGTTCTCCATCTGCCATTTATTTCTTCCACAAAATCAAAGTATTCTCAATTCCTTATTTACCTGTCAATCCACCCTCAGGTCAAGGATGTGAACAATCCAGCTCACAGTCAGATTCTTATTCTCAATGTGGAAGTGAGGAGCTGCAGCTCAGGGCAACATGGAGCTGACAGGATGCAGATGCCCCCTAGACCAGGAAGGTTGGCTTGGAAGGGAACACAGGCAGTACAGGGACAAGGTCCTGGTGTGCAAGGGCAGACTGAGCTCCATAGTTCTTCACATTGAGCCCACAGGCTCACAGGGAACATCAGACACTGTTGTCTAAATAAACTGGAAGGCTCTGGACATCATAGGAGAAACTGAACACATCTTCTGTTACTCAGTCCACTCCAGGCTGCTGTCTTCATGCTAGAGAACAAGAGTCATGAACAATCACTATGAAGTCAACATTCCAACAACCCACCACTCACAGGGGAATATGGAAGTCTCTGAAACCCAATCATTTCCTATTGCCTCTTCCCAGTCAGGACCCTGAGTGTTACCTTTAAAATCTCGGAGCGATATATCAGAGCTCTGGGACCTGTTCCCGCCTAGGGTAAAACAAAACAAACATATATGGTTATGTACATGAATATGTACATGTACATGTGTTCATATCATGGTACAACAGAGGCCCCAGAGGATTTCTCTAGAGGAGATCTTATGGATTCCCAGAGCTCCCAACATCCCAAGCTTCACTCCAATGGCCCCGGGATAATCCTGCCACCCACACTAACATGGAGCTGAAGCATAGGTCCCTCCTTTTCCACCTGTGAGAAGAAAAGCTGTGAGTGTTCAAGGAAGATCTTGACACTAGGAAGTTTCCAGAACTGACAGCAGACCCAGTTGCAGACAGTAGCAATGCAGGGTGTGGATGTGTTTCCCATTAATGAGCAGAGCACACTTCTAAAGGAGGCTGAGAGAAAACACAGACCCTGCCTTTTCTTACCTGTGTTTCTCTCTCCTCTTTATCACAAAAGCCACTACAGTTCCAATGATGGCTACAGCTCCAAGGACAACCAGAACACAATGATCACCATGTTAGATCAGTGGATGGAGGAGGCTCTGGGAAGGACAGGTACAGGAAATGAAGGTAATGGTCATGACCCCAGCTCCCAGCCCTGACCAGCTCAGGGTCTGCAGAAGGCTCAGCTTTCCCTGACTCCAGATCTGCATCCACACCTCCTTACCCCATCTCAGGGTAAGGGGCTCAGAAACCCTTCATGTTGCACATGGCATGTGTAATTCTGCTCCTTCCCAAAGGCACCACCACAGATGCCCACTTCTGGAAGGTTCCATCCCCTGAAGGCCTGGTCTCCACAAGCTCCATGTCCTGGGTCAGGTTCTCCCCATTCAGCTGCCAGGTCAGGGTGATGTCAGCAGGGTAGAAGCCCAGGGCCCAACACCTCAGGGTGACATCACCTTCTTGTCTGGGGTGATAGGCCACATGTGCCTTTGGAGGATCTGTGTAGAAGATTCAAGAAATCTTACAGTGAACAAGACAAACTGAAATCTACACAAGACACAGTTAAATCAATGATGACACTGAACTATGTGTCTGTTTGACATTTCAACTGTCATAACACTAGTGACCAGTAGGTAGAGCTGGTCCCTTCAGCACAGAACTGCACATTTTACAGGGGGACTCAGAAACTAAGAGGGAATCCACATGAGCCAGTGGGTCAACATGGTCTTCCTTATGTAATGTTTTATAGCAAGAGACAGGTTGTCAAAAATAGAAGACGGAATGGGAAATATATTTTATATATGTGTTTGAGTTCATATCTAAATCAGAAATTAGGGTCATATGCTCCTGGAAGGGAGCCACCACTGAGACTCAACCACTGTGGTCATCTTCTGCCCAGGATTAACCATCAGTCCAGGTGAGCAGCCCTCAGAGAGTGTGTGGCATAAATGTGGTGAACCTCTGACACTCCGCAAGAGAAAATGACTCCCAGCCCCTGCTTCTGGGGTGACAAGGTATTGGAGAGATCTGCGAGAATGTATTCTTAGGGAAGGTCTATAAACTGGGGAAACCAGCCTAGTGTAGGGGAGTCCATGTCCCCCATCAGGTAAAGCAGACTTCTGGTCCTGAGGTGTAAGGGCTGACACACTCAGCATGACAGGAGTCAGTGTCCACAGACAGTGGGTGTGGGCAGAGAACCAGGCCTGGGAGAGGCCATGGCTGACTGCAGGAAGCCCCTGCTGTTCTGTCAGGAAATTGTCTCCTTCCTTCCTGAGACAGACTGGGAACTGTCCAGGAGAAGGCTGAGCCCTGGAGAGTCAGTGCAGTCACTGGGATGAGGATCTGGAGACCCAGGGACACTCTCTCCCCTCTGAGACAGGGGCATCACCTCAGCTGAGGGTTTCTTCTTCCCAAGGGCTGAGTCCCAGCCCGAGGGCAGAAGGAGGAGCTGCCTGAGGCCCCTGCACCTGTGCGCAGCAGAGTCTCCTTTCCAAGTTCCAGGTATCTGCGGAGCCTCTCCACACACTCGCCCTCCAGGAAGGCCCTGTAACTCTCTGCAACACCAGTCTGCTCCCACTTGCGTTGGGTGATTTTCGCTGCCATGTCCGCTGCCGTCCATGTTTTCAGGTCTTTGTTCAGGGCGATGTAATCATGGCCATCATAGGCGAACTGCATATACCCTTGGAGGAAGCTCCCGTCTGACCCAGGTCACAGCCAGTCATCAGCTGGAATGTGTGAGAGTCTGCAGAACCCGGAGGTCAGCCCCGTCCACCCGTCCCGGCCCCTACCGGGTCCACCCATGGACTTCTCCAAACTGAAGGGAAACCAGTCCTGGGTGGGTTCTTTTCCAGAACCTCAGACTTGGGACCCAGGACGTCTGTGGCCCTGTGTCGGGACTGGAGGGGTCCTGACTTCCAACCCGGGGTCACTCACCGCCCTCGCTCTGGTTGTAGTAGCCTAGAATGTTCCTCAGGCTCCCTCGGAACCACTGCTCATTGCTCTTGGCTCTCCGTGTCTCCCGCTCCCAATACTCTGGCCCCTCCTGCTCCACCCACTGCACGCGCGGCTCATATCTTGGATTCTCCCAGTCACTGTTGAAGCACACGAACTGTGTGTCGTCCACATAGCCGACTTCCATGTACCAGGGCTCCCCGAGGCCGGGCCGGGACATGGCGGTGGAGAAATACCGCAGCGAGTGTGATCCTGGAGGAGGCGCGCAGTGAGACCCCGACCTCCTCCCGGGACCCCAGGAGCACCCGGGAGGAGCATGCGGGCCGGGAGGGGAGCAGGGCGCGGGGCTCGGGACCGGGTGGAGAAGGGTCGGAGGGTCAGGTGGGCAATGCGGGGACGCGGCTTCGCCGGTGCCGCCCCCGTCCCTCCCCGCAGAGTCTGCTTCTCTCCCGACCCGCACTCACCCGCGGGTGTTTGAGTTGTGGCCAGGTGGCCGCCAGCAGCAGGAGCAGCATGCATGGCACCAAAGCCCCCATCTGGGATCCAGGGGCATCTGAGTCCCATGGGCTGCTTGAACTCTGTAACAAGTGCTTGCTGAGATTTTGGTAGGTTCCTCCAGGATCCCGACACCCAATGGGGGTGAGACGCTCCAGCGCATCATGAGTTTCCGGGCAGAAGGACCTGACCCAGGTTAGGAGCAGACTTGAAACTTTGGAGAAGGAATCCCCAGCCCTGAGCTTCCCCACCCCTGACCTCACTGCCTGGAGACTAAGAGTTTTCCTGAAATCTGTGCTGTGGACAGAGCGCTGTTTGTCATGGTGTCTCCGAGTTCTGACCCAGAAGCTGTCTGGACACCAGGAAAGACCCGCAGGCCAGACTCTGTGTCCTGTCCTCCACCATTCCTCTTCCTTCTTCTCTTCAGAAGTCAGACCCTGGAGTCTTCTAGAAGAAAAACCACTTCCGGGAATACAATGGCAGCACAAGGGTTTGGGAATACAGTGGAGAGATGTTTCTCCTTAAAGCATAGGCACTGGCCTGCAAGCCCCACACGGACCCCACAGAGACAAGGCTGTGTGTTCACTTGCCGACTTCCATGTACCAGGGCTCCCCAAGGCCTGTTCACCTGCAGTGTTGGGCTCACACTGTCAAGGCTGATTGCAGTAAAGAGAGGAGATTTTGCCTCTTCCTCAGGATCTGTCTTCTCAGCCCTGTGCTTAGACACAGATTCCTCTGTTTCTTCCCAGAGGAAGTGTCTGTAGCTCCAGACGGGTGTGTTATATTAACAAGGATCTTCATTCCAGGTCTTGAGATTGTCCATGTGGACCTGGGTCATTGTCTCTGCACTGTAGACCCTCTTGTCTACTGGGAAGAGGGCTTAATATCAAAGGGAACACAAATCACCCCATTCTCGATGATTTGTTCCAAGGTTCTCCAATGATTTTCCAAACGTGATTAACATTAGAAACCATAGGGTGGTTTATAACTGTTGTGTCAGATTTCCCATACACCCATATTTTTAATTTCCAGGACCAATAGAGACATCCTCCATAGGTGTTAACCTCCTTAAGGTATGATGGGTTGATTGTGAAGGAATGCAAGCAAAAGAATCAGCACTGGACATGGCATTTGCATGTATAGGAATCATAATGGGTTTCTGACATCCTGTTGATGAGCAGTCTCCAGTCCCAATTATCTGGTTCTTCCCATGATATGTTTCCCTGACATAAAACAAGCAAAGCATAGTGTTAGCAGGAGTGGGACTAGCCCCAGTATGGTGTTAATCTGGGTAAAATCAGCCATGAGGATGACAGAGAAGGAGCCATATGGGGAGTTGGTTCTGGTGGGAAACAGCTGCATCGAGCTGTGTCAATGAGGACATGAGTGTCCTTCCAGGTGATTTGGTTGTGTTTGTTTGGGTGCCTGCCTGGTCTCCTCTTTGTTTTCTCTGTGACTATCAGGTGGGCCATATTTCTGACTGGAGAGGTCTCATCGGACATTGAAGGCTCACAGGCAGATAGGGTGGGTTGGTCCTCTGGAAAGACACAAAAACAAATCCCCTTCCACCATTAACAGGGAATCAGGCTCCTGCAACTACCTGTCAAATGGGTCCTACCATCTGACCAGGATGGGTGGCATACTTGGTGGTTGATTGCAGAGTTTGTCTTAGGTGGCATAGATGTTGAACACATTCAGTGTGAATAATGTCCATGTCTTATTCGGTATTTGTGGTAGGAAGCCTTGTGTTTAATTAATTATTGTTTTTAAGTGTTTGACTTGTTCTTTCAATGACAGCTTAGCCCTGAGGGTTGTGAGGGATACCAGTATGGTGGTTAGTTTTCCAAGACTTGCAGAAATTGTAGAATTGATTGCTCTTGAATGCTGGTCCAGTATGATCTTTGATTTGGAGAGGGACCACCATAATAGCAAAATTGGAGAACATGAGATTAATTAGGGCTTCTTTTTATGGGAATAGATATCAGTGATAATGAATATGAATTTTTATGTACTGAATGATGAGGTGTGGCTTCATCATCTTGCAAGAGGTCATTAGTCTTGGGGCCTCTGAGATTGGTGCCCAATTGTTGTATAGCAGGGGTGCGAATTAGGGAGGCACAAGAGGAACAAGTTCTGAGGATGTGTTTGAGGTATTTTATGGGGATCCTGGATAATTTGAGCTGTAGTCCTTCCAGGTTAATATGGTTATCTGATGGGTGTTCTTTGACAGTGAGGGGTGACATAGTAAAGGCCTGAGTTGTGACAATCTTACTGGCTGAAGTAAACCCCCAACCCAAAAATATTAAATGTTTTTCCCCCTTTAAAATTGGCGGCCAGGAGAAGGGACCAAAAAGGCCCGTGGGAGGGAAACCCAAATAAAAACCCCCCAAAAATTTTTTAAAAAAAAGGGTTGTTCCAAAAAAATACCATTACAAAAAAGGGGCCCCCCCCTAAGGAAAAAGGCCCTTTTGGTTTAATGGAAAGGGCACCCATCACTTTAAAATAATTTTTTAAAATCTCTTTGTCCCTTAGAATTTTTGGAAAAGAAACCCCAGTAAGGGGGCCCCTTAAAACCGGGGTGGTTAGGAATTTCCCCCTTTGGGGTTGGGGTTGGCGCCAAAACTTGAGGAAGCCCAAAAAAGGGGGGACCTTGGATTGGGTTTTGGGGAAAAACATTTCCAAATTTTTTAAAACCATTTTTTAAAAAGGAAAAATCCTCCTCCCCTTTTTAAAATAGGGGGAAAGCCCCATTTTAAAACCCCCTTTAAGAAACCAAAATTCGGGGCCCGGGTTGTTGGGGCCCCCTGGGGGGTATAAGGAGCCAGGGTTTTAAAATTAAATTCCTAAATTTTTTAAATTGGTTTAATGAACGGGGGCCCCTTTTGCGGTTTATGGCCCCAGGGAAAAGGCCCCTTTTGTTTTTTCCTTAGAATGGGGGTTAGGCCAAATTAAGTTAATTTTTTTTTTTAAAGTTTTAATTTTAATTTTAAAATGAAGGGGGAAGTACACATTAGTTCCAGGGGGGACCACCCAAAACGTTTTGGTTTCCAAAAATTAAAAAATTTTTAAAAAAAAAAAAAAAAAAAATTTTTGGTTTTTTTTTTTTAGCCCCATTGGTTGCTGGAATTTAAAAAATTCAGGACCTCGGGAAAAAATAGTTAGCCCCCTTTTTTAAAACGGCTGAGCCATCTCTCCAGCCCAAAAATTTTAAAATTCTTAATTTTGGATAATATAAAGCCTCTTTCTGTTAGGGATTTTTAGGCCCTTGTTGTTTAAGGTTCTCTGAGGTTGGGTTTTTTCTTCTTTCTTTTAGTTTTCACTTAACCGGCTTTAAGTAATGAAATATATAGGGCCTGAGTTAAAGGGGTTTTACTCGCCTACGCTTCTTTAAATGGTGGAGCGTTAGCCGTTGCTTGAGAGAATTCCCTCCACTAAACCCTATCAGCGGTCCTGGGGAAATTTTGACTTTAGTACTGAGAAGGCATTAGGGCTTTATATGGTCCCGGCCTAGAGGACGGAAACTGACCCCTAAAGAGCCAGCCGGGGAAGGCTTTTCTAAAAATTTGGGAAAAATTTACACTGACGAGCAAATTTTTGTCATAAAAGTTTAATTTATTAATGGATGTGGGTGTCCTTGTTGGGGCCAATTTTCTTGTTATTTCCTTTTTTCTAGCCTCCCTCTTGAAGTCATCTCCAAAACAGTATTCCCCCTTTGTGTAACGGATACTAAAGAAAATACGGCCACATACTCCCAGTCTAGGAATTAAAGGCCACTCCTGAAGTTTTGATAATGTTTCAGCATGGGGCTTGGAATTCCATTTTCAAATTTGGTTTTGGATTATTTTTTTAAATCTGTTACTGGGAGGGACCAAGCCAGGATTTCTGTCTTGATAAATGTAGGATTAACAGGGACCAATGGATGGAGTTCGGACCCTGGGCCACTGTGGCTGAGGATAATTTGTTCCCAGTGTTTCTGGATTACAGAGCTGCCCTGACTGGGGGGTTTGGGGAATGTTTCTAAGATGTAAGCATTTTTGTTCAGATGGAAGGGGATCTTGGGACTTGGAGTCCAAGAACCACAAAGCTCTGAGGTGGAACAGGTCCTAGGGAGAGCATCCTGAGACACAGGGCCCAGGAACCAAACCAACAGCTATGAGAGGAAGCCTCCTCGGGAGAGGCATTGTAGCTTCCAGGGGAAGGGTCTCCCAACTTAAAGCTAAGGATCTCAGGACCTCACCCCGCTCCTTCTCTTCCTTTCTTTTTCCTCACTCCCTGATTTTTTTTTTTTGGCTTCTTCTGACAAGAGGGTCTTACCAGGCAGCAAATCTCATGAAAAGGTTTATTGGAGGATCCGAAATGTGGGGAATGAATTCAGGAATGGCTGCCCTTGGCTCTTCAGAACTAACAGCAGGTAATCCGCCACAGGGCAAGGGTTATATAGGTTTATGAGGGGGCAAAGCTTCCCCGGGGCGAGATTTCAAGAGTGAGGATTGGTGGGATCCAAGTCTTCACTTGTTGGGTGGGAAGAGGCAAAAAGGTTGGGGGTTTCTGCCCAGGAGTTGGGGCGTTTTTCACCCTTCTCTTTTCCCTGCAGGGGGCAAGCTTAGGGTGGAAATGTCCTTCCCAACTGATCGGGCTTTTCCCTGAGGTCCCCAACTCTGTGGGTTTGCTTGGGAAGGCTGGAGAGGAGGCGCTAATCCTGTGGACACCCTCCTGTGGAAAAAGCCCCCTGCGGGTTTAAAAGGCCCGGAGTAGGCTGAGGCAGGAAAAAAAGGGGGAAGTCATCCCCCCATGGATGCCCCTGAGGACAGTTTCCTGCTGAGATGGGGAAGGAGATCCCATTACCATGGCCCGCTCCGTGGCACATTTACTCCTTTGGACATAGTCTGGGTGGGAAGGAAGGGCCTGTTGGCTTTGAAGACTTTTGGGCCAAAAAAGCATTTGAGGTGAGCCCTCAGAAAAAATTCCCTTTCAACATAGTTTCCTGTATGTGTTCATGGGAAAAAAAAAAGACCCCCCGCGGTGGCCTTGAAAGGTTAATCCAGGACAGCAGGGAACCATTTTGCCCTCATTCTCTCCCCCCTTTGAAAAGTTTTTTTATCCAGAAGTTCCCTTGGGTAAGTCATAGGTATTTTCTCTTTGGGCTTCCAGGAACAACAAAAGAAGCATCTGGCAATTTACGATGAAACAAAAATCTAGGAAAAGGCTAAGGACCCTTTTGGGTTTGGAGGAGTGAAGAAAAACCAGACAAGCTAGCTTGGGTAGAAATGCCACACAGAGAGATTTCTGAAGAGCTGGCAGTTTAGTTGTAGGTTTAAATTCTTTTTCAAATTTATATCTCATATTTATTTTAAAAAATAAAGTTTCATTGTTTAAAGTAATAAGTTTTTTTCCCTTAGTTTATTCCTCTGAGGTCTTCAGTGCAAAAAGTATTAGTTAATTTAAATTGGCCACAGGCCCCTTGAGAAGGACTTTGGTCTCCTGCAATTGGCGACATACAAATGCAAAACCCAAACAACAGGCTTTTGAAGATTTTTTTTTAAGACAACTTGCTGAATACTTTTCCCCCCCATGCCCAAGTCAGGGCTGCAAGCCACAAGTTCATAGAGTGGTAGTAGAGATTAAGATTTTAAATATAAGACAGTCCAGGTCCCAAGAATCTGTACTCAAGTTTGGAGGGGGGAACCATCCCCCTATTAGCTCTTATTCAGCTGTGGATTTTCCCCTGGGGATGAAACGAGAAGAACACACCAGACCCCCCTGGAAACCCTGGAAAAGACAGGGAAAAAGAAGGGAAGCAGAAATCCCACGTTAGAAGGCCCTACGGGGAAAGTGCCCGGGACAGCTTCAAGACCTGCATCATTAGAGCTAAAACAAATGGGGGGGGGGTTTGGGGTTTGGGGGACGTTTAAGAGTGTGACTTACTATGCACCCCACCACTTTAAAGATCCCTCCCTTAAATTTTTCTAACCTTCAGCCCGGGGGTATTATAATTCTGGGGACGGGAAACAAGGGTCTGGCCATCCTGGGTCCTTGTGATCACAGGATTTCTCAGCAGGGGTAATTCACAGTGATGGACAGAGAAGGGCCCAGAGGGTAATTTTGACTTTTGGGTCTAAAATGGGTTTTTTGGGGGTTTCTCAGTTTAAAACTTGAATTAAAAGAACCCCACGTCCCAGGAATATCCCAGGAGGGGCCACATTCCTTAGTCAGAGGACACTTGCTGGATTAACATTCAGAGGAGGGAGGGGAGGCTGGTAACATTCCTCAACCACAGGGGGGGGAAACCCACCTTGGGTGAGGGAGCCCGAGCATGTAGAAACATTCTGGAATCAAGAAGCTGACCCTTTAATGTAATAACCTGGACTAACAGAGGACTTCAAAAAATTGAGTCACCTAGGGACCCGAACCGGAAAAGTCAGACTTTGTGGTTTGCCTCATGAACTGTACTGTACCCATAAATACGAAACTCACTCTTGTTCAGGGTCCCTCTTGCCGGCATGAAAGAAAATCCCTAGTGCATTTGTTTCATTAAACAAAACCCATGTGGTTGCCCCGAGGTCCTTTTCCCTTGTTGCGTTTTGGGGAGCGCTTCCCCCCTGGGTTTTGGATTTTAAAGGGGCCAACAGTAACACAGCCAAGAAGTGACCCCACTCAAAGATTAACAACAAACCTGAGCTCCATCTGGGCACAGCCCTGTTCACACTCAGCCCCCACCGCCTTATTACGGGCCCCAGATACACACAGCTTAGTGACACAATTTTGGGAAAGGGGTTTTTCCCATCTGTCAATTTTTTCTCCAGGAAACACTAAGTATTCTCTGCCCTTTTTGTTTACCTGTCAATCACCTCTCGGGGTAAAGGGGTTGGAACAATCAATTCACATTCAGATTCTTATTCTCAGTGTGGAAGGGGAGCCCCCTCCCCAGCTCAGGGCAGCATGGGTTGACAGGATGAAGATCCCCCCCTCCTGCCGCTGGACCAGTGTAACTTTGTTTTTTCAAATCCAAATTTTTATGATGGTTGTTTAAACACTTTAATTTTCCCCTTTTACTCCCACCAACCAGAGGTAGTGGAAAAGAAGGATACGGGGTTGGTTGAGGGATGGGGGAGTGGACCTGTTTAGAAATTGTTCTCTGGAGCAATTCTGTTTGTGTTTTTCTGGAAATCAGCAGTTCAGTTCAAGTCACCCCGCAGCACTTCATCCCACTTGCAAACACCCTCATGAAACACCGCACTCGGTTTCCTAAAGTCGGTTTGCAACAGTGGTGACACAACCTAGAGAGCCCGGCAGGCCTAGGTTTCCAGTCAGCGGAGGGCCACAGAAAAGCAGAAGAAGTTCAAAATATGAGTCCCTGCCCTGTGTCGCAGAGTCTTTTCCGCTCCAGGTTTCTGCCTAGCCACTCCAGGCACTCGCCCTCCAAGTGGGCCCCTTTTCTCTGCAGCAAACCTGCCTCCCCTTGTGTGGGTTTGGATCTGCGGGGGCTGTGTTGACAACTGTCCCACATTTTCAAGTCTTTGTTCGGGCGATGTAATGTGGCCTTTGTAGGCCTTATTGATTATACCCACGGAGGGGGCTCCACCCCTGACCACCTGTCAAGCCGACATCCAATGGAGCACGTGAAGTCTGCAGAAACTCGTGGTCACGCCGCCCACCCACCCCGGCCCCCGTCCTCCCACCCCACCAATCCCCATGCCACCCCTACCCCCTGGCTACCCCCTCCCCCACCATCCACCCGCCCCACGCCCACCATGCCCCTGCCCACCCACGGATTTCCCCTCCAAACTGAAAAGAGAAACCGATCACAGGTGGGTTTTTCCCAAACCTCAAGACTTGGGCCTGGGAAGTCCCAGCCCTGTGGTGGCAAGTAGCAAAGTTTTTACTTCACAGTAAAAGATATACCAATGGCATAAATTTAACAAAAATTGAAATTACAGTAATATCTTTTTTTGACTAAAAATAACATCTTGTGTATAAAAGTATCACCCGAGAACATTAAAAGAAATAAACATTCTCTCGACTTTGAACCCTTCCAAGACTTATGGAACACATACCCCACCTCCAGGCTACTTAAAAAGGTGTTTAACCTATTCCCTGGAACATGGAGATAAGCAAGGCATGCCAAGAGTCTGTTAGGACCCCCCCCCACCCTTTAGGAGGGGCAGCCCCCTGAACTCTCCCCAGAATCTCCAGCTAACCTTTGGCCAGCAGAGCAGGGTGCAGCCAGAAATTCTCCCACCTTTCCCCACTTCTTTCCCATTTCCGGGGCGAGATAAAAAATAACCTCCCTATCACAAAACCAAAGACTTTCAAGTGCAGTTCATGACCATGAGGGGATACAAACCCCCTTACATTTGCTGTCACTAGCATATGTGCCAAAGTAGTGTGCCCATTGTGGCTTTGTCACAAGTGCAACACAATGTACGTGTACACGTTTCTCTTCTAGTCCCTCTTCCCCTCCCACACTCACTTCCAAGTTTAAGTCCTAATACCCCTCTTTTTAAATTTGGATAGCCTTAAACTTTCCATGGGGCAATCCTGGTAGTGCATTTGGTTATTATAAGCTAGCTAGGTAGGTTTTTTTCTGTTTTTTACTTTATTTTGTTTTGTTTTCAGACCCTTTTCTTTGTCTATTTTGGGTATTTTGAGATTCAGTTGTAGACCAGGTTACCCTTTTGGAAATCACATCTTGCCGCCTGTTTCCTGAGTTGGGTTTAAAAGACTGTGTGTACCACTCAGACTCAATTTCAAGTTTCAGTGTTTGGGGCAGGAAATCACTGGCCCCTCCAAGAAATCCTTGCCAAGGCTGTTTCAGCAAAAGGAGTAAACGGCCCCCACAACAGGGACCACCCAGGCCATCCAGAGGATATGCAAATCTCCCCAGAGTGACTATGGGAACGTGGACTCTGCTAATAGGCCCCCCCAAGAAAATTCTCCCCCTTCTCCTCTTCCCCAGGCAGCTCTGCCTGGCTCCCTTTGCTGCACAAAGATTACCATTGGCTGTATGTTCTAATGGATTACAGGATGATATCTGTGTGAAACAACGGCTTTGTGATATAAATTCCACTCTCTCTCTCCATTCATAACTGATTGAGACCTGACTTGATATTTTCTGAATCACATCGTTTATTGGTGTTTTCCAAGGACTGTCAGACTTGGGCTCCCTATCAGCATCTCTCCCCAAGCATCCAGTGCCTTGCAGGATTTCCGGAATCCCCAGTGATTTTATTCCAGTTTTGTTCCCTTAGCTGCAGCGCCTCCTTCTCTACCCCACACTAGAGCCTTGGGTTAAAAAGAACACCCAGAACAGTTGGATTTTTTTAGCATTCTCCAGCCGGTAGACAACCCTGACGGCATCTGTTTCCTTCTTTCAGAACACACAGTCATACTCCTGCCCCCGCACATCTGCCATTCATGATCCATGGTCTGGAAGGAACTTGGTTCAGCACCCGGGGTGTCCCAGCCTGAGCTGCCGTTTTCCGGTCCTGAGGGTCAGGGCTAGAAGAGAGAGTGGGGAGGGAAAGGGGGCAAGAGACCGAAGAATTGAGACAAGACAGAGTCTGTTCAAGTCCCATTTAAATTGAAAGGAAATCAGGGGTATAATAACATTTAAGCAGGGGAATGTAGCGAAGACACTTTACCATGTGCACCTTGCAGCTGGGGACACTAAACAGCAAAACAAATATGGGGGGAAAAAAAGATGGGGAAGCCCTGTTGTAGGCTGTTGAAAACAAGTTCTTGTTAGGGTATATGCCTCAAGATGGACCAAAGATGATAGCTGCTTCTGCTAGGATCAGCTCCCAAGGTCCCCCTTTTTAATTTTTTTTTTTCAAAAAGGAAGGCTGGGAAAAACTTATGGAAACCTTTCCTGCCTTAGGTAGGGAAACAAAGGACCCCCGCCCCCTTTCCCATATGAATACTCAACAGTTTGTTTGCACTCCTGTTTAGGTGGGGAGGCCTCCCAGTTTGGGGCAAGGGTCTTGAGGTGTTCTTTTACCCATCATTGACTATCTGGTTCCGTGTAGTTAGGGATTAATCCTCGCAGTCTTGATGACGGGAAGTTTCAGAGTCCCCTACTTCCAGCCTGTTAATAATGGACCTGTATGGGTTTCATTTGAATGGGTCTATTGTTGTCATCCCAAAAGCCATCAGTTTCTGAACAGCATGGACTCAAGAGACGAGGGGACTTAATGCCTGAATGGTCGGTATAAAACAACCCCCTTTTAAGGGAAATACAATTCCCCCCGGGATGGAGAAGTTAAAGGGGCCCTAAGACTTGTACCCACAAATTTTGAATTAATAGAAGAAATTTAACCAATGAAATCCTTGAATTTGCATCAGCTAGTAACAATTTTTTACAGATTTCTACCAATAGATTATGGCTGTGTAATAAATTTTTTAGCTATTCCTCTCTGTTCCAATAAAACCATTATTTTTTCCCTTTGAAAGGCAGCCTAAATTAACTACCTCAGGCCCCAAGTCCAGGGAATTGGGGGGGTGCCGACTCTTCATTAACTTCTTCAAGACTGAATAGGGGTGTTGAGTATTAGAAAGGATGAGGGAAGGGAAATTGATAAGCTCGATGTCTGTCTTAATGCAAGCCACGGAAGTCCAGGACATCAGCAGACATGCGGTGACAAGAAGATTCATTCCCAAGGTGTGTTTCTGTAAATATAAAATCCAAAACAAATTTTAGTATCCAGATAATTATTTTGCTTGATTCTCTGGAATTAGTCTTTGGGGCCTACCTTGTATGTCTGTTTTATATAATTCTGGGAAAAATTTAACTCTACCTTATGATCTCTTCAGAAAACACATAGCAAAATCTTTTTTCCCAAATCTGCCTATCCTTGAGCCATTTAACCAAAAAACTTTACAATGACCTTTTATCCAGGGGAAAAAATAACTAAAAACAACTAGAATCACACTCATTTTGAAAGTTAAATCAACCAATACAACTGATAAACAAACTTTCGTCGGTTGTCTGCCCAGAGCAACCTTCTATTTATCTATTTGCTTTTTGGCCTCTTGACTCAGAGCAGGCCTCCCCAATTTAAATCTTACACTTTAAAGCTTTTTCACTATTCCGTTTATTATTTCTTCCCCCATTTTCGTTACATGACCTACTGGTCTCCACGCGGCAGGTTCCATGGCGATCCCTTTGTTTCACTTCTGATATTCAGTCAACTCTTCTTCCAGTAATGTCCCTCACTGGGTAAACATTCTTGCTGCCTCGCTTAAACCCACCACTACCAAGCCAGCTCCGGCAGTCAACAGGTTCTCCCCCCAAAGGAGTGGGAAAGCACACTCCAATTCCAGGTGTCCTTCACTGTATCCCACTTATTTGGGAGCCTCAACATTGGCGCCAAGATGACCCGTCCGTTGGGTCAGGGTCACAAGAGAGAAGAGGGGGGATGGAGGGGCAAGAGACTGGAAGAATGGAGACAAGAAGAGAGCGGGCAAGTCCCATTTATTGAAAGGAAATCAGGGGTTTATAAAGCATAAGCAGGGGGATGCAGCTGAAGACATTTTTCCACGTGCCCTTGCAGCTGGGGGGCACTAAGCAGCAAAACAAGATATGTGAGAAAAACAAGAGTTATCAGAGTGTGGGGCCCAGCTGTTGTAGGCTGTTGAAAACAAGTCTCTTGCAGGGTATATGGCTCGAGAGGATGCAAAGATGATAGCTGCTTTCTGTAGGATTGGCTCCCAACACTGGGGAAAGTTTTTTTTCAATCTTCAACCTTTCCTCAAAGGGTCACCCTCTGACGATGCCACTTTGAACACCTATTTCAACAGAACTCTTAGGGCGAGAGCCCCTTCCCTCCTTGAGAACCTGGTGAAATTTCCAGCACCACATCCAGGGCATCTGACCCCTCTTTTGGACTCCAGGACCCCTCCACCACCGACCATGCCCACAGTAACGCACACCCCTGAGGTGGTCCAGTGAGAAATACCCCATGGGCTAGGGTGGTTAGCCATTGTTCCTTCTTTTTTGGACAAAGGGAAGGCTGAGGTTTTAAGAAGAGGTCCTAGGGACATTTGGAAAGAAAAATCCCAGCTGCTTCCACTCCTGTCTCTCTGCTTCCTGTTTTCCTTATGGATTGAGCCCTCAGCTTCCTGCTCCACCCACCATGCCAGCAGCTTGCCCCAACCCTTGCCGCCATGATCCCCACTCTTATCCATTGGAGGCTTCTTGCAAACACACCTTCTCAATGGTCAGGTGCTTAATCAAAGTAAGAAAAAAGAAATACATAAATTTTTTAAAAAATTTTTTTTTTTTTAACTTTTTTTATGTAGTTTTTTTTTTTTTTTTTTTTTTTTTTTTTTTTTTTTTTTTTTTTTTTTTTTTTTGGGGGGGGGGGGGGGGGGGGGGGGGGAAAATTTCCTTCAAAAGGCTAGGTATAAAAGGCATAGTGCAAGTTTATGCCACACTAAAACATAAAGGATCATAAAAACCAACACCCGCCTGCCCTGTTCCTCTCACCTGCACTCTGGACACCTTCCCTTCTGCCCTCCACATACTGAGACAACCTGTCTTGTTATTTCTCCTACACTGTATCACATGCATCTTTCCTGGTCAATACATGTTCCTCAGGCCAGCAAAGCTGTATTATGTATTAGTGTGTCTCAGAAGCAGAGACCTTACAGCACACATCTGGAACAGACACTGTGGCTGGATGAGAAAAGACACAGCTGTGTCACCTGCTTGAGGAGTGCATTTCCTCCAGCCCAGAGAGAGATAATGACAGCAGACCAAGGAAAGCATCCATCCATGGTCAGCTTGGTGAGCCTTGAGCTCCCTGGTTACTCACAGGAGCGTGTGTGAGTCAGGGGACAATCACTGAGCAGCCCTGCCCAGTGCGCATGTCCACTCACAACAGCTGCATCACTGCAGTCCCCTGCACCGCAGCCAGCAGCTCCCCTCAACAGTCTCTTCTCCTCAGGAAGTGCTGCTGGTTCAACCCTGACAGGACTTGTTACACTGTGTGAAATCAGTGAGTCTGTAGCTTCTTGTGTTACCTGAGCCTCCTTTGCCTCCTCCTGGCTCTGGCAGGGAATGTTTCAGTCTGGAGGAGAAAGTCCTAGTCACCTCCCAATTCTCATCTGGGCACATCCTCATTTACACTCAGCTCCCACAGCCTCATTCTGTCCCAAGATACGCACAGCATAGTGACCCAGATTCTGGAAGATTCTCCATCTGTCATTTATTTCCTCCACAAAATCTAAGTATTCGGAATCCCTTATTTACCTGTCAATCAACCCTTAGGTCAAAGATGTGACCAATCAAGTTCACATTCAGATTCTTATTCTCACTGTGGAAGTGAGGAGCTGCAGCTCAGGGCAGTATGAGCTGACAGGATTCAGATGCCCCTTGGCTGTGGAAGGAACACAGGCAGTGCAGAGGTAGAGTCCTGGTGTGCAAGGGCAGACTGGGCCCCACAGTTCTTCACATTGAGCCCACAGGCTCACAGGGAACATCAGACGCTGTTGTCTAAATAAACCTGAGGGCTCTGGACATCACAGGAGAGACCTGAACACATGTTCTGTTACTCAGTCCACTCCAGGCTGCTGTCTTCATGCTAGAGAACAAGAGACATGAACAATCACTATGAAGACAACATTCCAACAACCCACTGCTCACAGGGGATTTTGAAGTCCCTGAAACCCAATCGTGTCCACATTGCCTCTTCCCAAACTGGACCCCTATAGTGTCACCTTTACAATATTGGAGAGACATATCAGAGCTCTGGGAGCTACAACTGCCTAGGGTAAAACCAAATAAATGTATATGTGTATATTTATGTTTATATATGAATATGTATAAAAACATATATATGTATATGTATTCATACCACTGTACAACTTAGGGCACCAGAAGACTTCTGTGGAGAAACTATTATGGATTCCCAGAGCTCCCAACATCCCTAGCTTCACTCCAATGGCCCCAGAACAATCCTGTCCCACACACTAACCTGGAGCTGGAGCATAGTCCCCTCCTTTTCCACCTGTGAGAAGAAAAGCTGTGAGAGTTCAAGGAAGATCTTTGACACTAGAAGTTTCCAGAACTGACAGCAGACCCAGTTGGAGACAGTAGCAATGTGGGGTGTGGATGTGTTTCCCATTAATGAGCAGAGCACACTTCTAAAGGAAGCTGAGAGAAAACTCAGACTCTGCCATTTCCTACCTGTGTTTCTCCTCCTGTTCATCACAAAAGCCACTACAGTTCCAATGATGGCCACAGCTCCAAGGACACCCAGAACAGCAATGATCTCCATGTTAGAATCAGTGGATGGAGGAGGCTCTGGGAAGGACAGGTACAGGAAATGAAGGTGAGGGTCATGACCCCAGCTCTCAGTCCTGACAAGCTCAGGGCCTGCAGAAGGCTCCAGCTTTCCCTGACTCCAGCCCTGCACCCATACCCTCCTTACCCCATCTCAGGGTGAGGGGCTCAGGCAGACCCTCATGTTGCACATGGCAAGTGTAATTCTCCTCCTTCCCAAGAGGCACCACCACAGATGCCCACTTCTGGAAGGTTCCATCCCCTGCAGGCCTGGTCTCCACAAGCTCCATGTCCTGGGTCAGGTCCTCCCCATTCAACTGCCAGCTCAGGGTGATGTCAGCAGGGTAGAAGCCCAGGGCCCAGCACCTCAGGGTGACATTACCTTCTTGTCTGGGGTGATGGGTCACATGTGCCTTTGGGGATCTGTGTGGAAGATTCAAGAAATCCCACGATTAACAAGACAAACTGCAATCTACACAAGACATAGTTAAATCAATAATGACACTGAACTATGTGTCTGTCTGTCATTTCAACTGTCATTGCACTAGTGACAAATAGGTGGCGCTGGTCCCCTCAGCACAGAACTGCACATTTCCCTGGGGCTCAGAAGCTAAGAGGGAATCATACAAGCCAGTGGGACAACATGACCGTCCTTATGTGATGTTGCATAGCATGAGACTGGTAATCAAAGAATGGAGGATGGAATGGAAAATAAGTAATTTAATATGTTCATATCTATATTAGAAATTAGGGTCATATGCTACGGGAAGTATGCCACCACTGAGACTCAACCACTGTGGTCATCTTGCTGACCAGCCTAATTATCAGTCAAAGTGAACAGCCATCAAAAAGTTTGTGGCAGAAATGTGGTGAACTTCTAACGCTGAGCCAGAGAAAATGACTCCCAGCCCCTGCCTCAGGGGTGACAAGGTACAGGTATGTTACACAGGATTCCTGGAGTGTGCTGTGGACCCCAGTGCAGCACTCACTGGAACACAGTGGGCTCACAGGGTGTGTGGATCTTCCCTCTCACTGCAGCCCTGGAAGGCAGTTTCAGAAAGTCCCATTTCTTTTCACTAGGGGGAGCACTGTAACTTGTTGGGGCAGAGGAAGAGCAGGATGCTTCTGCATGTTTAGTTCTGACAGGAAACAGTCTAAGTTCACAAGAATCTCTCCTTTAGAGGGATCCCTGAATTAACTTGTGTAATCATCCAGTCTGTGGAGACTGATACAAATGACAATACAAGGACATGGAGAAACAGGATCACTCCAGTGCAGACAAAAACTGACTGGAAGGAAAATAATGCCTTAAAAAAAGAAAAAAGGAAAAGGAAAAAAAGTTAAGAAATAAAAAGAAAAGAGAGAAAGAAATAAAAGAAAAAGAAATTCCACAGTTTATATTCTTCCAGTGTACCCCATGAGGGCTCCTGTGACCATTCACCACTGTCGGAATAGATAGAATTGGATTATCAAAGAGATGCAAACCCCACAGACAAGGATGGATCTGCGAGAATGTATTCTTTGGAAAGTTCTAGAAACTGGGGGAACCAGTCTAGTGTAGGTGATCCATGTCTCCCCATCAGGTAAAGAGACTTCCGGTCCTGAGGTGTAAGGGCTGACACACTCAGCATGACAGGAGTCAGTGTCCACAGACAGTGGGTGTGGGCAGAGAACCAGGCCTGGGAGAGGCCATGGTTGACAGCAGGGAACCCCTGCTATTCTGTCAGGAAATTCTCTCTTTCCCTGCTGAAACAGAGTGGGAACTGTGCAGGGAGAAGGCTGAGCCTTGGGAGAGTCAGTGCAGTCACTGTGATGAGGATCAGGAGACCCAGGGACACTCTCTCCCCTCTGAGACAGGGGCATCACCCCAGCTGAGGGTTTCTTCTTCCCCAGGACTGAGCCCCAGCCCGAGGGCAGAGGGAGGAGCTGCCCGTGGCCCCTGCACCTGTGCGCAGCAGCGTCTCCTTCCCGAGCTCCAGGTATCTGCGAGGACTCCACGCACTCTCCCTCCAGTTCGGCCCTGAGTTTCTCTGCAACACCAGCCTGCTCCCACTTGCGTCGGGTCATCTGCGCCGCCATGTCCGCCGCCGTCCAAGTTTTCAGATCTTCATTCAGGGCGATGTAATCGCGGCCGTCGTAGGCGAACTGCTCATACCCGCGGAGGAGGCTCCAGTCCGACCCCACATCACAGCCATACATCTTCTGGAGTGTGTGAGAGCCTGCAGGACCCCGTGGTCAGTCCCGCCCACCCGCTCCGGCCCCGCCCACCAGCCCCGGCCCCGCCCACCCGTGGAATTCTCCAAACTGAAAGGGAAACCGGTCCGGGTTGGTTTGGCCCCCGAACCTCAAAATTGGGACCCAGGTTGGGACCCGGGACATCTCCGACCCTTGTTTCTGGATGTGGAGGGGTGGTGACCTCAGACCCGGGGTCACTCACCGCCCTCGCTCTGGTTGTAGTAGCCAAGAATGTTCTTCAGGCCCACTCGGAAAGCCTGTTCCAGTCCCTTGGCGGTCTGTGTCTCCCTCTCCCAATACTCCGGCCCCTCCTGCTCCACCCACGTCGTGCGCGGCTCCATCCTCGGATTCTCCTCGTCGCTGTCGAAGCGCACGAACTGAATGTCATCCACGTAGCCGACAGAGATGAACCGGGGCTCCCTGAGGCCGGGCTGGGACACCGCAGTTTTGAAATACCGCAGCGAGTGTGAGCCTGGGGGCGGCGCGCGGTGAGACCCCGACCTCCTCCCGGGACCCCGGGCGGGTGCGCGGGCCGGGAGGGGAGCAGGCGCGGGGCACGGGACGCGGGTGGAGAAGGGGCGGAGGTCCGGTGGGCGACGCGGTCGCGGCTTCCCCGGTGCCGCCCCCGCCCCTCCCCGCAGAGCCCGTTTCCCTCCCGACCCCGCACTCACCCGCGCGGGTCTGGGTCGGGGCCAGGGCGGCCGCCAGCAGCAGCAACAGTGTGCGCGGCGCCATCGCCCCCATCTGGGATCAGGGGCTTCTGAGTCTCCCGGCTGCTTGGACTTTGTAACCAGAGCCGGAGGCGACGCTGATTGGTTCCCTGGGATCACGCCACCCAATGGGGCTGAGACCTGCCAGCGAGTCATCAGTGTCCAAGCAGAAGGACCTGACCCAGGTTAGGAACAGAAGTGAAACTGGGGAAATGGGAATCCCCAGCCCTGGGCTTCCCCACCCCTGACGTCACCGCCTGGAGACTAAGACTTTGCCTGAACCCTGTGCTGTGGACAGAGCGCTGTTTGTCATGGTGTCTCCGAGTTCTGACCCAGAAGCTGTCTGGACACCAGGAGAGACCCGCAGGCCAGACTCTCTGTGTTCTCTCCTCCACCCTTCCTCTTCTTCTTCTATTCTGAAGTCAGACCCTGGAGTCTTCTACAAGAAATGCCACTTCCGGGAATACAACGGCGACTCGAGTGTTAGGGATGCAGTGGAGAGATGCTTCTCCTTATAAAAGAGGTGCAGGCCTGCAAGTCCTACATGGACACCAGGCTCTGTATTCACCTGCAGTGGGCGGCTCACACTGCCAAGCCTGACTTTAAAGAGGAGACATTCATTGCCTCTTTCCTCAGGATCTGTCTTCTCAGCCTCAGGCTGAGACTCAGACTCCTTTTGTTTCTTCCCAGATGAAGCATCTGTGGCTCCAGATGGATGTGTTTTACTTACAAGGATCTTCATTCTCAGTCCTGAGATTGTCCATGTGGACCTGGGTCATTGTCTCTGCACTTAGACTCCCGTGTCCACTGGAAAAAGGGTTTAGTATCAAAGGGAACATACATTTTATGGACCCCATTCTCCATGTTTTGTTCCAATGTTCTCCAGTGTTTATCTAAACGTGGTTAACATTAGGAACGGTAGGGTGGTTTATCTGTAGTGTGGGATGTCCCATACACCCCCATGTTTAACTTACAGGACCAATAGGCCAATCCTCCATAGGTGTTAACGTGCTTAAGGCATGATGGTCTGATTGTCAGGAAAACAAGCAAAGGAATCAGCACTGGACGTGGCACTTTGATGTATAGGAATCATAATGGGTTTCTGACATCCTGTGGTGAGCAGTCTCCTGTCTAGATTATCTGGTTCTTCCCACGATATGTTTCCATGACATAAAACAAGGAAAGCATAGTGTTAGGAGGAGTGGGGCTAGCCCCAGCATGGTGATAAGGAGGTGAAAACAGCCATGGGGATGACACAGAAGGAGTCTTTCCAGGGTTTGGGGGTTGGGAAACAGCTGCATCGAGCTGTATCAATGAGGACATGAGTGTCCTTCCAGGTGATCTGGTTGTGTGCCCTCAGGTGCCTGCATGGTCTCCTCTTTGTTTTCTCTGTGATCCCCAGGCGTGAAGTCTTTCTGACTGGAGGGGTTTCTGTCAGATATTGCAGACCAGTATCGAGACAGGGTGAGGTTGCTCCTCTGGAAAGATACAAACAAATCCCCTTCATGTAGTTAATAGGTAACCCATCCCCCTCCAACACCTGTCAAATGGGTCCTTCCATCTGACCAGGATGGATGGTATTATGTGGTGGTTGTCTCCAGTGACAGACAATGGGAGGTTTGTCTTGGGTGGCATAGATGTTGAACACATTAGGTGGCAGGAAGCCTTGTGTTTAATTAATTATTTTTAAAGTATTTGATTTGTTCTTTCAATGACAGTTTAGCTCTGAGGGTTGTGAGGGATACCAGAATTGTGGACAATTTTCCAAGAGACTTGTAAAATTTTAGAATTGATGGATGTTGAATGAATGCAGGTCCAGTAGTAGCTTTGATATGGGGAGGACCCTCATAATAACAAAATTGGAGAACATGTGATTAATTAGGTTTTTAAATGGGAATAGGTATCAATAGTAGCAAATATAAATTTTTGTGAACAGTGATGGGATGTGGGTGACATCATTCTTGCAAGAGGGCATTAGCCTTAGGGCCTCTGAGGTTGGTGCCTAATTGTTGCATATCAGGGGTGCAAATTAGGGAGGCACAGGAGGAGCAAGTTCTGAGGATGTGTTTGAGGTATTTTATAGGCATACTGAGGAATTTGGATGTAGCCCTTTCAGGTTAATATGGTTATCTGACTGGAGTTCTTTAGCAGTGAGGGGTTAAAGAGTAAAGGCCCAAGTTGTGACAATCTTTACTGGCTGAAGTGTTGCCATCAGAGAGAGGTCTTGTGAGGGATGAGTGTGACCACACATGGCTGACTAAAATGGATATGTTCTACTTAAAGTATTTTGAAATCTTAATAGTGGGAAAGAGGATCACCACCAAGTCTAACATAGGAGCAGGTTAGCCACAGGAGTAAGCTGACTGTATAAGTTCTGTCTGAACATAGACTAGCTGGTTGTTTTATATATGTTAAAAACAGGAAAATGGAATACAGTTCTTTAAATCAGGGAAATTTATCTGTGAGGGAGAAAAATGTGAGTCAGAGCCAGTGTGTCTTTGATATACTGTGTAGAGAGCATCCTGTCACTCTCCATCTGTAAAAGCTGTGGGCCATGGGATAGCAGACCAAGAGAACAGTGGAGAAGGAAGCAATCTATAGACTGGGGTATCTGAAGGAATTATCTTTGTGGTAATGCAACGGCCTGTCTGTCCCAGGTTTGGGGGCCACTATGTCTGGCCTGAGCTGCTGCTCCGATCTGTGGGTCAGGGTCTAGCAAGAGAGAGAGTGGGGATAGAGGGGCAAGAGAAGCAAAGAATGGAGACAACACAGAGTGTGTGTTCAAGTTCCCCTTTGTTCTGTTGATTGAAAGGAAATCATGGTATATATAAACATAAGCAGGAGAACACAGCTGAAGACAGTTTACAACGTGCACCTTGCAGCTGGGGGCATTAAACAATAAAACAAGATATGGGAGAAAAACAAGATGTTTATCAGAGTGTGCTCAGCTGTTGTAGGCTGTTGAAAACAAGTCTCTTGTCAGGGTATATGGCTCCAGATGGATGCAAAGATGATAGCCGCTTTCTGATAGGAGTCAGCTCCCAACAGGGTAACAGTTGTCTGTCTGTCCTGGAAAGCCAATGAGGCTATTAGCAAAAGAGGTTTGATTTCTCAGAAGCCATTGGATATCTGAGATGGGGAAGGGAAAACATTTACATCAGGTTCTTTACCTATAATTTACAAGGTATGCTCTCTTCTTGTCTTAATAGTGGGTAAAGATTCAACCTTGATTAGCAGTTGAGGTGCTACCCTTGTTGGAGCATGGAGCCATTCTAGGATCCCCTGAGGTTGATGTAAGGCTCTAACCACTGTGTGGGAAGAACTGAATGTAAAGACCTGGATTGGGTGTTGTGGATCATAACATGCCAGGTGCTTCTAACATGGTGTTTAATAGAACAAAGGGTCCCTCTGGCTGCTGGCATCAGGGAAATAGGAGAGAAGGGGCTCATTGTCACCCTTAGGTAAATAGAATAGAGGCTGTGATTGCCTGGTTGATATGGTGAGCCAAGACCTAAACTAATTAATACTGCCTAAGAAGCTTGAAGGGTATTTAGGGTTAATGCACTGGGGACGTCACTGACAGGTGTAGCTGGCCAGACTCAGGATCCATGGATTTCTCTCTCTAGGAATGTGATGGGTTGAATAAGTTGAATCTTTCATTTTTAAAGATTTATTCTATTTTATGTATGTGAGTACACTATAACTCTCTTCAGGGACACCAGAATAGAGTATTAGATTCCATGACATATGGTTTTTAGCCACAATGTGGTTGCTGGTAATTGAACTCAGGACCTCTGGAACAGCAGTCAGTGCTCTTAACTGCTGAGCCATCTCTCCAGCCAGAACAATTTGAATCTTAACTTTGGATAGTAAAAAGCCTCCTGTTAGGGCTTGTATGGCTTGAAATTCTCTGAGGTTAGGTTCTTGATATTGCTTTTAGTTTGTCATATTAAGAGGTCATCCAAGTAATGAAATATACAGAGGCCTCAGTTAAAAGGGGTTTAATGCACCAGCCACAGTTACTTAACAAAGTGCTTGAGAGAGTTCCCTCCATTCAACCCTATCAGCTGGTCCTGAGGTATTGACTTTAGGTACAAGAAGGCATTTGGAGGCTAAATGGTGCCAGGCCTGGAGTGTACATAAACAGACCTGCTTAAAGCAGCCATCATGGAGTAAGGCTTCCTAAATACCTGTGGAGAAATTACACTGGCCAACAATTGGCTTAGTTCCAATTTATTAATGGAGGGAGGTTGTTCTTGTTGTGGTCCTATTCTTATGTTATGTGTGTCATTTTCTAGCCTGCACCTGACATTCATCTCCAAAACAATACTTCCCACTGTGCAAACAGGATACTAAAGAAAGTAGCTTGGCACATATCTCTCCAGTCTAGGAAGTTAAAGGTCGCTCCTGAAGCTTTATATAATAGATTTCATGCATGGGGCATGAATTCCATCCTCACAGTTGGCTTTGTATTATTTTTTTAAGTCTGTTACTGGGAGGAGACACCAAGCCAGTGGATATTGTCTTGATACATGTGATTAACAGGAAGGTCTCTGTGGATGGAGGTTCTGGATCCCTGGGCCACTGTGGCTGAGGATAATTGTTCCCAGTGTTTCTGAGATTACAGAGCTGCTCTGTCTGGGGTTTGGCAGAGGGGCTGTAGATCTAAGCATTTCTGCTCAGACGAAAGTGTATCTTGGACTTGGAAGTCCAAGAACCACACAGCTCTGAGGTGGGACAGTGTCCCATTGGGAGAGCATCCTGAGACACAGGGTCCAGGAACCAATAGCTCTGATTGGCAGCCTCCTCAGCAGAGGCATTGTAGCTTCCAAGGAAGGGTCTCCCCAGCTGAGCTAAGGATCTCAGGAGCCTCAGCCCCGCTCCTTCTTTCCTTTCTTTTCTTCATTGCTGCTTTTCTTCTTGGCTTCTTCGATGAGAGAGTCATACCAGGCAGCAAATCTCATGAAAGAGGTTTATTGGAGGATCCAGATGTGGAGGGATGAATCTAGGAATGGCTGCCCTTGCTCTCAGAACTAACAGCAGGGAATCAGAAAGGGCAGTGCTTATATAGGATTTATGAGGGGGCAAAGCTTCTCGGGCAGAGATTTCCAGAGTGAGGATTGGTGGGATTCAAGTCCTTAGCTTGGGTGGGAGGCTCAGAGGTTGGTGGATTTTCCTGCCCAGGAATTGGTGCTTTTTTTCACCCTCTTTTCACTGCATTGGGGCCAAGGCTAGGGTGGAATGTGTTCCCAACATGTGGCTGGCTTTTGCTGAGGCGCCATCTCTGTGGGCTGCTGGTGGAGGCTGGAGAGCAGGTGCTAACACTGTGGACAGCTCCTGTGGAACAGCTCCTGCAGGTTTAAGCAAGGCAGTAGGCTGAGGCAGGGAAGAAGGAGTCATCACCATGGACTGCTCCTGAGGATCAGCTCCTGCTGAGGTGGGGAAGGAGATGCACACCATGGACAGCTCCTGTGGGACATTTTACTCCTTTGGACAAAGTCTGAGTCAGGAAGGAGGGCCTGTTGCTGCTTTGATGGCTTTTGGGGCAGAAGCTTTTGAGGTGAGCCCCTCAGAGACCTTGCTGCAGCATAGTTCCTGTATGTCTTCACTGGGAATATAAGACTCCCAGTGGTAGCTTGTGTATTAATCCAGGACAGCAGGGAACCATGTCTCTCTCTCTCTCAGCTTTAAAAGCTTCATGGCAGAAGTCCCGTAAGTCTAGGCATTTTCTCTTTGGGCTTGCAGGAAGCAACAGAGAAGCATCTGGCAAGATACAGATGAAACAAAAATCTAGGAAAAGAGCTAAGGACCCTTCTTGGTTTGGAGGAGCTCAAGAGAAAGGCAGACAGACTAGCTTGTAGAATGACACACAGAGATTTCTGAAGACTGGCAGTTTAGTTGTAGAATCAGGCTTGTAAAAGATATCTCATATATAGTTAGAAAATAAAGTTTTCGACTGAAGTAGAAGTTATTGCCTCAGTTTATTCCTCCTGTGTCTTCAGTGCTATAAATATTATTTTAATTTAAATGGTTACAGGCCTATGAGCAGGACTTTGGTCTCCTGCAATACAGAGCCATACACAATGCAGAGCAACAACAGGCTCTATGAAGAGGACTTTAAGACAGACATGCTGAATACGCATCCTGCATGCCCAAGTCAGGGCTGCAAGCCACAAGTCCCTAGAGCTGGTAGTGGAGATTAAGATTTTTAAATATAAACAGTCCAGGTAAGAATCTGTACCCAAGTTATAGGAGAGAGAACCATTGCTATTAGGTCTTGTCTCAGCTGTGGATGTGCTTCATGAGGGATGAACAGAGAGATCACACCAGACACCGAAAACCCTGGAAAAGACATGGAAAGAAGAAGCAGAAATCATCACAGAAGCATGACTACAGGGAGTGGCCTGTGCAGCTTCAAGACTGCATCATTAGTAGCTAAAACAAATGGAGGGGTGGGGAGGAAATGTAGTGTGACTTACCTAATGTACCCAGCAGTTTAAAGAATCCCTGCTTGAGTCTCTAACCTTCAGCCCTGGGTATTTATAATCCTAGGGACAGGACAAGGGTCTGGCATCCCTGTGTCCTTGTGATCACAGACTCTCAGCAGGTGATTCACAGTGATGGAGAGAGCAGAGCCCAGAGGTGACACAGCCAAGAAGTGACTCCATCAAGGATAACAACACACTGAGCTCCACCTGGGTACAGCCCTGTTCACACTCAGCCCCACCACCTCATCGTGTCCCACCAGATACACACAGCTTATGAACACAGATTCTGGAAGGTTCTCCATCTGCCAATTATTTCCTCCAGGAAACACTAAGTATTCTCTGTCCTTTAGGTTACCTGTCAATCAACTCTCAGGTCAAGGATGTGAACAATCAAGTTCACATTCAGATTCTTATTCTCAGTGTGGAAGTGAGGAGCTGCAACTCAGGGCAGCATGGAGTTGACAGGATTCAGATGACCCTTCCTGCCTGCTGGACCAGTGTAACTTTAGTTTTTTCAAATCCTATTTTTAATGATGGTTCTTAACACTGTAACATTCCTTTAACTCAACACCAACCAGAGGTATGGAAAAGAAAGGATACTGGTTGGTTGAGGGATGCGGGAGTGGACCTGTTTAGAAATTGTTCTCTGGAACAATTCCTGTTTGTGTTGTCTGGAAATCAGCAGTTCAGTTCACAGGTCAGCAGCAGCAGCTCCATGCACTTGCAAACACCTATGGATACACCAGCAGTCTGGTTAGTCAAACAGTGGTGACAGAACCGAGTAGAGACTGGCAGGTCTAGGCTCCAGTCAGCAGGAGGGAGCAACAAAACAGCAGAAGAAGTTCACAGCTATGTGTCCCTGCACCTGTGCTGCAGCAGAGTCTCCTTCCCAAACTCCAAGTATCTGCCAAGCCACTCCATGCACTTGCCCTCCAGGTAGGCCCTGTGTTCCTCTGCGCATCAGCCTGCTCCCACTTGCTTTGGGTGATCTGCACTGCCATGTCCATGCTGTCCCATTTTCAGGTCTTGGTTCAGGGCGATGTAATCCTGGCAGTCGTAGGCTTATTGATTATACCCGCTGAGGAGGCTCCCATCTGACCCCATGTCACAGACCTGTGAGAGTCTGCAGAAACTTGGGTCAGCTGCCCCACTCACCCTGGCCCCGCCCTCCCATCCCACCCCACCAACCGACATGCCACCCTACCCATCCCAATAACCCCCGTCCCACCCATTTGACCTGCCACCGCGCCTGCCCGCACCCTGCCCACCAGTGGACTTCTCCAAACTGAAAGGGAAACTGATCCCAGGGGGGTTCTGTTCCCGAACATCGTCTTTGGACCTGAGAAGTCTCTGACCCCTGTGTCAGGATGTGGAGGGGTCATGACCTCCAACCTGGGTCACTCACCGCCCCTGCTCTGGTTGTAGTAGTTGAGCAGGGTCCTCAGGTCCACTGGGAAAGTCTGCTCATGGCCCTTTGCGATCTGTGTCTCCCGCTCCAATACTCTGGACCCTCCTGCTCCACCCATATCACCTGCAGCTCCATCCTCGATTCTTGCTGTCGAAGGGCACGAACCAAGTGTCATCCACGTAGCTGACAGATGAACGGTAGGGGGGCTCCCCAAGGCCAGGCCAGGACATGGTGGTGTGGAAATACCACAGCCAGTGTGATCCTTGGGACACTGGGTGTATATAGATTGGATAGGTGTTTTTAGCTCATGGAGAAGCACTTTAAGTCTATACTTAGAAGACAACCAAAGGAAATTCATAATCTTGAGCTTGTGACTATGATAATAGCAATCACTTTTGTCATAGTTAGATAAATAATTCATCAGAACTCCATTGATTAGTGTTAAAAACTCTAAACTTTTTAGATCTTAATATAAGAATAGCATACAGAGGGAAGAAATCTGAAACATTCTTCATTTTTACATACACCTTAAATCACTTTCTTATACCTCTACGAATTACATTTACACACCTTAAAACAACTCCTTAGACCTTTAAATTTGCAGTTAAACCACTTTTTTAGACCTTTATAAGTCAATTCACAGATCTCAAAGCAAGTTTTTAAGATCCTTGCAACTTACTTAAACTTATATATCCTTAGAACTTACATAAAGTTTACAGTTTTTTTTCCCTCCAATTATTCACCACAAGACACAGGTGGTTGGTAACTGTGAGCAGTCCTTGTAAAACAACTTCCTTTACATAAAGGAATAGTCAAAAGTTACATTGAAATCTGTGTGGGAGTTTATCTCTTCTTAGAATCTGGTAACAATGTGATCAGTATTAGACCTAGTAGCAACTCTAGAAAGTGCCCCCTGATTGTTACACATGAAGAGAACTGAGAAGCACCTGAAGCCTGTGTTGTTGCTTGCTGTTAAAGTGACAAAGCTTCCTAGTCAACACCATCAGAGATCTGCTAAGGTTGATTTCACCTGAGTAAGCAGGAAGTACAGACCAAGCAGCTTCAAAATTACTAAAAATGACAGACTTATCTGTTACCTAGACAATAACTGATGGTTCGCTGTGGTAGTCATGATTTCATTGGGGACAGAGGACCTAGGGCAGCATCAGTCTTCCAGAAAGACTTCCAGCATCTGCCTGGTCCAGAAAGTCCAAAGACTGTCCAGTGGAGGAGGACCCTGGGGGATCTGCCTGCCTTGTCTAAGCAAAGCAAGGAAAGCAACTCCCCAGTATCCTGCTGTCCACAGTTTGGACAGGGTCCTGGTGACAGACAATGAAGGGAAGATTTTCACCCAAGGCTGGCTTTGTCACATTTAAAGTAATCTCAAGTGGAGTTCTTCTCTACCTTTCATCTGCTGTAAAGCCTGGGGTCACTTCTAGAGTTGGGGGTCCTGTCTGTCATAGTAAGCTTTGTCCATTAAACATTTTAAATGCCATATTCAGCAGATCTCTGAAAAGTTTTGCGGACTGTTGCTACTAAGGATATTACACTGAACAAACTTTCCTTGTTTCTAGTAACTTGTTTTAGGCTTAACTTTGGAAACATATACAGGAGCCTAAATAAACCTTGTTCTGTCTTAACTTTCATCTCTTAGTTGTCTTCAACAGTTTTTAATAAGTCAGTAGCTTTCATAAGATTAAGATTTTGTGACTTTATCTCTGTTATACTTGAGCTTTAGTAATTTGAGTTGAGACTCTTTATCATCTAAATAAAACATAAATGCCATAGTTTTAGTCTATAGGAGACTGGTATCTTTCTTTTAGAGTTTACCCATTATAGAATACCACAGATTTTATGACTCAGTTTCTCCAAATAGCTAAAGCTTAACAACATGAGCAAAGACTAAAACCAAGACAAATATCACTGTGAAGCTGAGTAGGCCTTAGAAATATATAACTTATATCATATTCCATATTTATTGAATATAACTGGGTGGAGAGATGGCTCAGAAGTGAAGAGCACCAGCTGCTCTTCCAGAAGATCCAGGTTCAAAACCAGCAGCCACACCACAGCTCACAATGGTCTTTAAATAGAGTTCCAAGGATCTGACACAATCACATGTATATGAATGCATATAATGCTTACATGCTCATAACATTTAATTTTAGAATAAAATGCCTACCTTGTTCATCAAACATGTGTTATACTTATCTACATTTTATAGCAGCTTGGTGCTGAGCAGTTAGCAGAGGCAGGAGGTTAGAAATATATCTTATATCACCTTTTGCTAATCCAAGTAGATCCTTATAATCTTACAATTTTATCATCACATACCGTGTATTCTAAACCAGGTCAAATCACATATGCAATATGTTGTAACAAATATAACCTTAAATTTTCATCTTCATACAAAAACTTATGCCAATCAGAAATACTTGAAACTTGTTGATACTTCTTTAGTCTACAAAGAGATACAATGATATACAGAAAACTCATTAGGACAAAGAGGTTTTCCTGTCATTGTTTTGTGACATGTGGTCAAGTGATGACGTTAGTGAACTCACATGGCATTACTCTTTAACCTTATAAAGATGGCTGCCAGTCCTTCTATTTAATGAAGTCATCAGCCAAGATGGAGGAGAGCCACAAAGTTGCTATTTTAAAACATCTGTTTCATTGTATGTTGTTTTCAAAATCAAAATCCAAGTCATTCAATTTTACCAATGAAGACGAAGGAGCCATATGTCGGGGTGAAAACCCACTGGCTCAGTGAGGCAGGGAAAACACTTTCTACTCTACCAAGGTCTCAGAAGGAAAAAGCTCCTTCTTCTCCACACTGTCTTCAGTTCCCTCCAACTCAATCTCCCTCCTTTCTACTTCCTGTGTTTTCCTATGTTCACCCTGTCAACTGATTGTATGCTCTGCCTCTTGACATATTGTTGAGTTTAATTAATATTGTTTACAAAAAGAAAAAAGCTGTATGTAAGGTCTAAGCCACACACAAGAACCTGTTTAAAATAAACAGAAAGCTCTCGGCTTAAAGGTGTCTATTAGGGCTGTGCAACTCCACAAAGAGAAACAGGATTTCCCTCTTCCAAGTTCAGAATCTTGGGCTACACAATGTGATCAAGTTGCAATATTTCCTTCTTTTGTCTGAATAATATCTTTTCTCTAATATCAATAAAATATAACTACTATCTGCCAGAATTACATTCACAGTGTCCAGTCATTTGTATTTGCAACCTTGGAGAAAGTATTCCACTATCTATCTAATCTTGGTGTGTCCAACAGTCTGTACTCAAATCACTTTCTTTCATAACTTATATTTTTCACTAAATATTTCTTTTTAAACCTTAAAACATTTTCTTAAATCCTAAACAACTTAGTCTTAACTGTGAGAGTAGAAATATTGTCTTGAACCCCATCAGAGACCTGAGAGGAATGAATGTTATCAACATAGACAGGATGTGCAGAACAAGCAGCTTCTAATGCTATAGAAAAGACAGCGATGGCTGGCTGCCTGGACAGTCACCCAGGGTTCCTCTAGAAGGTTGGGGAATCCATGTCTTCGGGCTGCTTGCCCAAAATATCTGACAGATTGTTCCATGAATCAGGAATCATGAAGGACTTCTCTACCTAGTCCTGGCAGAGTTTAGCATTTGACTTCCTGTGCTTTCTTTGTCCAGTTTGGACAGTATTGTCAGCAGTTGAAGCAAGGCAGTTTCTTGCCCAGTGGCAGGTGCCCCATTTGAAGGAAACTCCATAAGGAGGTTCTTCAATGCTCATCATCTTCCTTGAATTAGTATGAGGGTGCTGCCAGGAGCTGACACATCTACATTGTAAAAAAAAAAAAAAAAAAGTCTTAAATCAATAAAACATCTATAAATGTCACATTCTGTAGATTTCTGAGGTTTTTGATGACTAGTACCTAACAAAACTAAACAAACAAAAGTTTGGTTTACTGACTATTAACTTGCATTTAAAAAATTTCTTAAACAATTTGTAACAGGAGCTTTCAAAAGTACTAGTACTTTCCATTGCAGTTTTAAGAATTACATAGGTATCTCAATACCATGGATTGATACATAGTATGTTGTAACGAAAATATAACCTTACTTTTGTATCAATATACAAGAATCTATACCAATGTGACCAACTGTAACCTTAATTTGAATCAATATTCAAAGATCTATACTAATGTAATCAAATAAACATCAATTGTGTATCAATATACAAGGAGCTATACTAGTGTAACCAACTGTTACCTTAATTTTCTGTCAATATACCAACACCTATACCCATGTAAGCAAATATAACCTCAATTTTGTATCAATATACAAAGATCTATGACAATGTAAGCAAATATAACTTTAATGTGTATTAACATACAAAGATCTATACTGATGTAATATAACTTTTTAACAATATATAATAATTTTGTATCAATATACAAAGTTGTATAGAAGAACAGATTGAATAACTTAATGTCTCCTATTATTCCTAAATTATTCCTATACCCCTTTTTGTCTATATAAAAAAAGAAAGATTTTAAGTGTAACACAGTAAACTTTTTTGTATTTGGCAGTCTTAGGATTCAGTATTTTTGAGTTCAGAGTTGTATAAAATGTTCATGTCAGTTTCCTATGAACTCAAGAATTTGAATGTCCTCAGTAGTTTGTAGTCTCGAGCTGACCATTGGGAGATGTTTGCCACTTTAGAAGCAATCCTGTCTATGTAGATCATAGTGGTCAACCCAAACATGTCCACTGTTTGCCAGAAAACCTAAACATTTTAAATGTCCTAGCCAGCACATCTCAGAAAGGTTAAGAACCCCATTCTCTTAAGTACATTCGAGGTAAACAAACTTTGTTTCTAGTTACTTAGCTAAGAATGAAACCTGGAAACACACTCAGGAAGCAAGAATTTCTAGAATCAGTTCCTACATTGTGTGACTACTGGTATGAAGACGGAGAGTTTCTGTATCCACAATATTCCTATAGAATTTGTGGTAATATTTATACCTTAAGAAAAATGTTAGAGAGTAAATGAAAAACAAAAGATTATGAGATTACTGGCAATAGGATAGTTCCTTTATTTTCTGTTTGTCTCTGTTGTATACCAAGTGCTTCTTCTGATATTAGAAGGAGATTTTGGAATTTCCTTTAACAGGCATGTGTGGGTTTAGAGAAGGAGAGACCCAAGCTCTAACCCCAAAATCCACCTTTAATGTTTAATTGAATTGAGACCACATAAAGACCATTTACCACTTATGTCTGTAGAGGGCAGAAGAGGCAAGATGGAGGTAGATGATACCACTTAGTCGATTGATTTCTTTTCTTCAATTTTCTCTTGATGATCCATCCTTTTTTTTTTTTTTTTCAGATATTTCCTTTGCCCAGTGGTCTCCAGATTCCTTAGCTGGATGCTTTTATTCTTCTGGAAGGATAGAAGCAACACCCTGCCCAAACCCTAACTCTCAGGGTTCCCCATTTTGGCCTTTTATATCTTTCCTAGCTTTTTTGGCAATAGAAAAAGTTGAATCGAAGTTACAGATACCTATACATAGAGTTGAATCAAATACTATACTACAGCAAATTAAGATTATGGATATTAATTATAACCTTTAGTTTTAAGGTTAAGGGCAAATTTTGTTATATATTTTATCAGTTTTAAATTATACCCAATGACATTACAAAATCTGAGGTACTTTACAGCATACTCATGAAGAGATGACTTGAAAGCAGAACACAGAGAACTCATAGAGATAAAATACTTTTAGAAGTGGAAAATAGAGAAAGTACAGAGCAGAGAAAATTTAGGTATAAGATAATCGGGGATCACTTCCGATGTGTTTATAAAAAGAAAAAAAGCAGAGAGGATATGTTTTGGTGGATGGGTGGTGCATGTGGGATAAGGGATGCCTCGGCCCATGCTGAAGCATCCCTTCCCCCTGAGGGACCAGCCATGGGACCATGATATAGTATAGACTAGAGTTTACTCAGGGCATGGGGAGGGGAGTTGAGAAGGTAGTAGAGGCAGAGAAAGGCAGAGAGAGAGAAGAGAGAGAGAGAGAGGAGAGAGAGAGAGAGAGGAGAGAGAGGAAGAAGAGGAGGAGGAGGAGCAACAAGAGGAGAAGGAGAAGAGAGAGAGAAGTAGAGGCTGGCCATGGAGAAAGGAGGGGAAGGGAATGGGGAGAGAGTGGAAGGGATTAGAGGCCAGAGTGGGAGCAAGAGCAAGAGCAAGAGAGTGAGGAAGGTGAAACTGCTCCTTTTATATTGAGTCAGGGCACCTGGCTGTTGCCAGGTAACTGTGGGGCAGACTTAGACAAAATGCTAACAACTTCTCTGAACAGTGACAGTTGTTATTATTTGGGAGAATTTGGAAATCAATTGCACCAAATTTTTGCCCACTGACCTGTACTGAGGACAACCTGTGAAATAAAACCTGATTTTACAGAGGTAGAGAGAGAGGATTGTGAAACCACATTCCTGTAGAGAGAATTTCTGTAACTCTACAATGTCACTCTCCAGCTCTGTTCTCACACCTCAGAGCAGACCAGCCTTGTTGGTAACCTAGAACCACCCACATTCTGCTCTATAGGTGAGAGGCAAGGAAACTCACAATGTACAGGCTCAGGGAGAACAAAGAGAGACAGAGCAGGTAGCAGAAAAAATATAGCTCTAAATAAATTCTAACCCAGGTAGGTCCACCTCCAAGAGGACAAAGACTCAGGGAAGCACTTCATTCTACTAATCTTTTCAAAGTTCCCCACTCCCTGGTGACTAAGTCTTCAAATATATGAGCCAATGGGGGGCATTCTTATACAAAGCACCATAGAATGTTCAAGACTGAAGCACAGCATCTGCTCCCATCAGGGCAGACTAAAGTGGACGGATGTGGAGGGGGCCCTATGTCTCTATCCTTTGGGACTCCCCATCTCATGGTACCTAGAAGCAAGTGCTCTTCTTTCTCAGATCATCCTGGGAAGGAAATGATGACAGCAAGTGACAGGACACCTGTGACAAAACCTGAGCCATTTTCCAGTCTTCTCAGTGGCAGGAGTGGACACAGGGCGCCCTGGAAGGAGAATATGAGACCCTAAGGTATCCTGTTCCCTCAGTGCATGGTCCCTGGTGGAGCAGGCAAACATTTATCCATAAGATCTTTGTCCTGTAAACCTTGTGCACACAAAAGCTCCTGTGGAATAAGCTGGGTGAGCTGTGAGTGTCAGCTCAGGTCCAGTCCTCTTCTTCCCAACCACTTCTCACATGGTGCTCCTCTGTGTCTGCATGTTCCCAGGCAGGGCCCTAGGTGTCCTAGGAGTGTGGGGATGCAGCCTTTCCTGAAGGAGTGCTCAACAGCTTCTCAGTCTCACAGCTGCAGGGACTTACAGAAAAGGAGCTTAGTGTCCTGCTGTGGTTTGTCTGGGTGCTGTTCTTATTCTGATGTTAATTCTACTTCCTTGAGAGTGTTTATAGCCAATGAGCAGGAGATCCCCTACTGTGATCTCCTGTGAACCTTCTCCCCATCTTAAGTGGTCAATAAAGCCTAGAGCCTGGGATTGGGACTGAAAAAGAAAGTTGGGACTGGAGGGTTGAGAGTGGGGGCAGGAAGGGAGGCAGAAAAGGATGAGAGGGAAAGAGAGAGGAGTGAAGAAGAGGAGCAGGAGGAAGCCATGATGGACCAGAACCATGTGGCCAGGAGAAACCATAATAGCAATGTGTTGTAAGTCTCCAAGGAGCAGAGCCTTAGTTTACAAGAGTCTTAGTTTACTAGAGACCCCTGAGTGAACACAGGGAGACAAGAGATCACTGCAAAATGCAAGAGGAAGTTTTAATGTTCCAGCATGCTAGGGCCATCTTGCATCCCAAAAGGAGATGTGACCTTGCTCAACTTTTTCATTGGACATTTATACAATTTCTAGGGGTAGCAGCCATTAGGCACAATGTGATTGGCAGAACAGTGATTTTTAAACTGATAGGTCTTTAGGAAATGAGGTGGCAAGGACCTCCCTTGTCTGTATGTAGCAAGGGTTGGTTCATCCTGTGGAATGTATCTATGTGCTCTGGGCCTTCCCCACTGGCAGGTGGGTTCCCTTCCATGTGGTCTGAGAAATGTTAACCAGCCTCTCCCTTGTTCCTCTGATGGAGGAACATTAGTCCAGCAAGTGTCCTCTGACCCAGGAATGTTAATTAGCCTCTCCCATCCAGCAGGTGTCTCTTGACCTTTCCAAAGTTCCTGAGCTGACCTCTTCAGTGTCTCCTAGTTGGTCTAGGCTTATAGCTTATAATTATAATAACTGGATTGTGTATTTTTAAAAATGGGCTTATTGGTGTTAGAAATTCAGCAGAGTGTCCCAGATCTTCCATTTCCACATGTGACAGATGACACCAGCTTTGGTTCCTTTCATCCACCCTTAGGGGTTGGTTTGGTGTTTTCTCTTGCCTTCAGACACACTGCTTTGCCTGCATATGCAGCCCCATGAATGTTCAGTGTCCAAGGAAACTAGGAGAGGATGTCAGAGGTAGAGATGGAGTAACAGTCTGGTGTGGATCTCCCTTTCCCATCCACAAGGAGACAGGGTGCTGGGATCACAACCATCACTCTCTGGAGGAGCAGCAAATGTTCTTACCTGGGGGCCATCTTTCCAGTCACTTGAAGATATTTTGTAAATGCCATATAAACCTCATGCACTGACAGCAAATAGCTGGCACATCTGTTGAGGTAATGAGACCCTGACATGCAAATTCACATGTAAATTAGCTGGGGCAATGACAGGAGTGTCACCTGGTTGACAGAAATGGGGTGCAATCAAATTTTGACAAGTTAGAATGTCAAGGAAAGGCTATATTTTTATAAGTAATGAAACTTTGTTCTTGTCTGAAAAATTTAGACTTACAGAAGTGTGCGGCTCAGACCAATCAACACAAATACATCAGATGAATTGTGTAATGGTCCAATTTAACTTTAATTCCATTTATGTCTCTATGGCTTTTGTGTGACTATTTTAAAGGTGATTTTAAATTTAATAAATATTCATCAGGGACTTGGGATATTTCAGAGCCAAGTGATTAAAGACAGGCTCTTAATGGCCTAATGCTGTTTCCTGAAAGATGCTCTGTCTGGCTTCAGTGTCCTTCCTCAGCAGGTGTCCCTGTCAGGTGATAGGATGCTATCCTGTGTGGAGACTGCAGGATACTTCCCAGGTTGAGACCCCGAAGGCTCTTGATCTTTTTCCTGGGATGCTGTGTCTCCCAACAGTTTCTGTGGAAAGTTGAATGTCTATCATAATTGAAGTCACACAAAATGCCTCGCAAGTATCAGGAGCACAGGGAGATCAGCATCAAGGCCATGAACACAAGCAGGTGTGTGGCACCTTAAGCCATGATGGTGATCTGTGCATCAGTAGCATCATGCTCTTTCTCTGGTGATATTTTTCATGTCCTTCAGCATTTCCCATCACACAGAGAGATGACAAAGATGCCATCTCCCCTAACTCCAGGTTCAGGCATCCTTGTTGTCCTTTGATTGGGATGGGGTCCATGGCCTCAGGCATCCTTCAGATAAACTATCTAGCTTGAGGCTGTGTTTGAACCCTAACATTCTGGATCCCCCTATGGAGTTCTGTGGTCAGCAGCACACCACTATGCTCAGCTAGTGTGTGGCATTTACACACATGTAAATCCTGGCACTCTGGTCATTTCATCTCTAATCTCCCTGTCCTGCCTCTCTGCTGCCCTCCCCAAGTGTTCTCTGTTTGTTCCAGTCTAACATATTTAAATCTTGAGACCACATATGAACAAACATGTGTGCAGCTACACATTCCTTCCATACTGTTGTCCCTTCTCTGATGGGAAAAAAAATCCTAGTCTGAGCCTGTGTCTGAACCCTGCACAGCAGTAAACCCTGTCTGCACTCTGTGTGTTCCTGTGTACACACTCCTATGAAAAGGTTGCTACATCAACTGCAGTAAGAGATGAATAACAGTTGCATGCAGAATGCTGAGAACAGGGTAATGGAATAGAGTGATTTAGTTCCTCCCCCTCCCCACTGCCCTGTGCTCACCCTGTGTTGGTGGGAGATGACAGATGAGCTGAGTGGGGAGTGAGAGACCCAGGCATTAGGACAGCAAAATCTGTGCATGTGACAGCTCAGTCTGCCCCAAGCACCTCAGCCCTGTGCATTGTGAACAATGTGGACACAGGACAGAAAGGCAAAGGTCTCACATCAAGTGGGACAGAGTCTTCATCCCATGAAAGAAAATAATGATGTAAAAACATGTGTGTCACTTATTTCTACATGTTTGCCTTGTTACATCAGATCATAGTTAATCCAATTCCGTAAAACTGTGAAGCAAAACCCCAGATAAGAGTCACAGGGCAGCACAGTTGTCTCTGCCCTGGGCCATCTTCTAGTCCCTGGCCCAGTTTTAAAATAAACATAAATCTAAAGTAGACTCATTCCATCAACCCTAGGAATCTTCTCTAAAGTCAGCACCAGGATCCTCAGAGGCAGGGCAGGAGAGGGGCCATGGGCACAGCATAAATCCAACAGGACCAGATCTGAGCTGAGAGCCTGTGGATCCCTCCTCTGTGTGGATCCTGCAATCCAGGGTTAGCTGGGGAAAGATGGAAAGATGGGAGAACTACACGGAGGCTCCTGGAAGGAGGCAGGAGCTCAGAAGAGTTTACTTCATCTGTTAGGCAAGTGTCCTGAGACCAGAGCCCTTGCTGTGTCTGGTGGGACAAGAATGGTACCAACACCTCCTACTGCTGTCACACTTGGACATCTATGAGGGAACCAGACTGGAAGCACTTTCAGGAACAAGAATAGGCCCACTCCTCCATACAAACTAAAAACACAAGAAATCACACAGAAGACAAAGTAAAGAGCCACAGACAGACAGCAGCCTGGGCTGCTCATAATCCTGGGGACAGGACAAGGTTCTGGCCATGCAGTGTCCCTGTGATCACAGACTCTCAGCATGTGCTTCACAGTGATGAAGAGAACAGAGCCAGAAGGAACAGAGGTAGGGTGACTTGTCTTAGAAAACAAGGATCTCATCTGGGCACATCTTATTTACATCAGCCTATAGCTCCTTTACCCACCAGATGCAACACAGCATAGTGACACATTCTGGAAGTTCTCCATCTGCCATTTATTTCCTCCACAAAACTAAAGTATTCTCAATCCCTTATTTACCTGTCAATCAACCCTCAGGTCAAGGATGTGAACAATCCAGTTCACATTCAGATTCTTATTCTCAGTGTGGAAGTGAGGAGCTGCAGCTCAGGCAGCATGGAGCTGACAGGATGCAGATGTCCCCCTAGACCAGAAGGTTGGCTGTGGAAGGGAACACAGGCAGTGCAGGGACAAGGTCCTGGTGTGCAAGGGCAGACTGAGCTCCATAGTTCTTCACATTGAGCCCACAGGCTCACAGGGAACATCAGACACTGTGTCTAAATAAACCTGAGGACTCTGGACATCATAGGAGAACTGAACACATCTCTGTTACTCAGTCCACTCCAGGCTGCTGTCTTCATGCTAGAGAACAAGAGTCATGAACAATCACTATGAAGACAAACATTCCAACAACCCACCACTCACAGGGGAATTGGAAGTCCCTGAAACCCAATCATGTCCATATTGCCCTTCCCAGTCAGGACCCAGAGTGTACCTTTACAATCTGGAGAGACATATCAGAGCTCTGGGACTGTCCTGCCTAGGGTAAAACAAAACAAAATGATGTATATGTATATGGTATGTAATGTAATTTTCATATCATGTACAACTGAGGCCCCAGAAAGATTTCTCTGAGGAGTATTATGGATTCCCAGAGCTCCCAACATCCCTAGAGTTCACTCCAATGGCCCTGGATGAATCCTGCACCCCAAACATAGGAGCTGAAGCATAGTGTCCCTCCTTTTCCACCTGTGAGAAGAAAAGCTGTGAGAGTTCAAGGAAGATCTTGACACTAGGAAGTTTCCAGAACTGACAGCAGACCCAGTTGGAGACAGTAGCAATGCTGGGATGTGGATGTGTTTCCCATTAATGAGCAGACACTTCTAAGGACTGAGAGAAACTCAACCCTGCCCTTTCCTACCTGTGTTTCTCTTCCTCTTCATCA